>CAUYRH010177892.1:0-24188 GCA_963574655.1 Perodicticus potto
AAGGAACAGTGCAGAAGTGTTCCCTTTTCTCCACATCCACGCCAACATCTGTAGTTTTGGGATTTTGTGATGTGGGCTACTCTTACTGGAGTTAGATGGTATCTCAGAGTAGTTTTGGTTTGCATTTCTCTGATGATTAAAGATGATGAGCATTTTTTCATGGTTTGTAGACCATGTGCCTGTCTTCTTCAGAGAAGCTTCTATTCATGTCTCTTTCCCACAATGAAATGGAATCACTTGTTTTTTTCTTAGTAATAAATTTGAGTACTCTGTGGATTCTGGTTATTAGACCTTTGTCGGAAATATAACTTGCAAAAATCCTCTTCCATTTGGAGGGCTGTCTATTTGCTTTACTTAGTGTGTTCTTGGCAGTGCAGAAGCTTTTTAAGGTGGGTTGATAGAAGGAGGGTTAATAGGGGGACCACACCTATGGAGCATAATGCAAGTACAAGTTGGCTCTATCAGGTGTGGAACACAAATGTCTTAATGCTATAATTGGGTGAATGAGGTGAAAGCTATGTTGATTAGTAGGATGTAAGCTCTCCAATTTGTACAAATAACCCACCAAAACACACAATGGCATAAATGTATGTATGATCTACGTACAAATGACTTAATAAAAAATAATAATTTAAATAGTTTTCAAAACTATTACTGAAGATGCACAATGAACACTTTAAAATGAAACATTAATATCCACAGGCAGACAGGAGCGAAGCGAGAATGTAGATTCTTGGGAGTCACCTGGTAAAGGTAACAATTGAGAATAGTTGCCAAGAAAGTGAGAGAGACAAGAAAATAAACAAGGAATATATGCAAATATTTACAAAGTATCTATATCTCAAGGTGGAATGAGGAAGCAGATGATTGAAACAATTTGAGAGCAAAAGGACAGAGTTATCTTAAAGGTGATTTATTTTTTAAAAAGGAGTGAAATAGTACCTCAAAGGGTAGGATGATTTAAAGTTACAAACTCAAATCCTTTGGTCAGACAAGTATTATCAAAGCTCTGCTAAGTCTAAAGGAATAAGTAAGAATGTAACAAAGGCAAAATGAAATCCATGTGCTCCATACGAAGTTACTGACTCTAAAAGAAATGGATCTTTTTAAAAACAATGTAGGAAATACACTGTCATCTTGATTTGGTCCAGGGGATACCAGTTTTTGATCTCAAGTAACAACTGACTTGAAGAAATGGGATGAAATTGAAGAAAACCACTGATTATGCCGATAACCTCATACTGGGAATGTTTGCAAGAGATGTTTCATTAGGTGGTAGAGGCAGAAACCAAAGTATAAGATTTAAGGAGAAAGAGGGTGATCAAAACACAAAAATCTTGTCCCATTTTATCAGCAATGTAAGCGCTGAAAACCCATGAGAAGGTTACAGCTGGTCACGGACACCAGAAGAATGACAAGACTAAGACTAAATATCGTGGGTCCCAACTACAGAGAGCAAAGAGCAGCATGAGGCAAACAGGACAATCAGAATAGTGAACGCGAAACTCCAATAAGGAACCAGCAGCTGTAGCAAAGGCGAAAGTCCAGCCAGATCTGCGGGATGGTGTCTCGCTGGTTTGTAGCCTGCTCCAAACTTGCCCTATGTTCCACCTTGCTGGTCTCTCTGCAGGCTTCAAATACCACCCAGATTTCCAGCAAGTAACTTACCTTTGGAAGATGAAGGAAAGTTACTAAGGGGCAGTACTTTGATCAGCTGTCCAAGTGTGAAGAGTTGGGTTTTCGTGAGCACTTGTGGACTGAATGGCACCAGCCACAGTGAGGCTGTATTCCAGAAACAAAAGGGACGCGTGGCAGAATTGGGCCGAAAGCAGGATAGGGGAGATCAGATCAGGGACTAGGGAGAGGAATTAGCTTTTGAGATGGAAAATGGTACTTCTAACTCTGTAGGGAAGGAGAAGCAAATACGTGAGTTAAAGACACATCTGAAGCAGAACAGAGATAGATGAAGAACTTGATGAAAAGGTCTGGTCTCTCATCATCTGCATAATCGCATAAAATATTGAGAAGGCCAATGGTGCAGATGCCCTGTGCCCACCTGTGTCAGCTTTTCAATGTTGTCCTAATGAAATCTGTGTGGTTTTCATGCTGCTAAAGAACAGTGACTCATGTTTCACAGTCTGTATGAATGACTTAATGTTCTCTGCTTGGGGTCAGCCACTCAACAAATATTTACAGGGGTTCTATAAATATGCCATACAGCATAGATTTTTTTTAATCCTAATTTTTAATTTTTCTGATTGGAAACATAATTTTTTCTCTTTATGAAAACAACAAACTACCCAAGAGAAAAAGGAACACAATATAATGTAATCAGTAATTTTTTGCTGCGTGTGTATCCAGTGTCAGGCCCTGTATTAGCAGTTAGGTCCATAATACCTACCAAAATCGACGCAACTTTGCCGAGCAAAACTTAAAATCTAGTGGAAGAAACTGTATTCTCCCTAAACTCTCCCATTACACCCTCCCCAGGTAAACACTATATAGTTTTGTGTATAATTCTACCAAATATTTTTCAAATTTAATATGCATTTTATGAAACTTTCATAAAATGCATATTAATAAGCATATTCATCTTAATGGATCTTCATGCATTAATGCTTATTAAGATGTTTCTTTTTGCTAGGTAGAGATTTTGGTAGCTTCCATACCATATTCAGGCTAATTTGGGAGTTTAACACAAAACCACCCAAAAAAGATGGCAGAGAAGGAGCTTAGAGATAGAACAGATCTCAAACACAACTTTTCTCTTTACAATCTCTCCTTAATTTTTTTCTTATTCAAAGCTGTGGAATGAATGTACATTTGGAGGACGTGAAACACATCCGCTAATTTACGCAGTCAATAAATTTTGGGTTGCCTCCTTTAAGCAAGGTCATATTCTAAATATTGTTTACTCACCACAGTGAATTTCCATGAAAATCTAATTTTTCAGACCTGTAGTGAAGAACTAATAGTCAATACTTGTACAAAATTAGTATGTTTCAGGCTATGAAAGAAAAATATAAGAATTCAGGAAGGAAACAAGAAGAGAAAGGAGAGGAAATTTCAGCTAATCTGGAGAACAGGGAAGAAGATATTTTATCCTGCCAGTTGGACTTATACACTAACGTTTTAGTCGTATTTTTCTCATACGTTGGAATAGAGGCTGTTTTAAAAGTATGTGAGCATTTCTACTCTGCCAGCTATCTCTGTAGGGGGAAAAG
Organism: Perodicticus potto; assembly: GCA_963574655.1. Lineage (NCBI taxonomy): Eukaryota > Metazoa > Chordata > Mammalia > Primates > Lorisidae > Perodicticus > Perodicticus potto. The sequence goes on from CAUYRH010177892.1 coordinate 3,225, forward strand.
GGATTTATACACTGGGAGGCATAAAAAAATGGATGCAGGAAGAACAGAGTTTTACAAATTTGTTTATGTTGGGTTGTTATAGTCCCTCCACCGTTTACTTGCATTCAAACTCCCATTATATTTTTTAAATCCCATCTACAGGAAACTGCACAGGGAGTCTAACATTGGTGATTTTGCTTACTCTGCTACAGAGGATTGTAAGAAGCAGCTATAGCAGATGTTGCTGTAATTTATGACAGGGCAGTGACAATAACTTAAAGACACAGAAAAGAACCCAACTACCAAGCATTAAGTAGTGGATGAGCTAGGAATACATCATTTTGTTGATATTTCTATCTCCCACACTCAACAAATTATTTCCCCTGCGATCCCCTACATTTTTCACTTCCTAAAAATGCCACATATAATCCAACATAAAATGGAGATCATTTGTGCCTTTTTCACTAAGTTAGTTACTCAGAGAAAGATGTTACAAGGTTATCAAAGATAAGTGCCTAAATATTCGATTCAATTCCACCCAATAAACATTTATTGAGTGTCCAATATTATGGCTACCGTATAAGAAGGTCTGGTAAATGCTGTAAAAGAAGTCTTAAATACAAAGACAATGGGAAATGACTACCTCTAGGGCACCGGGCTGGTTGGGATTGACTATTTCTTTGCACAGGGCTTGCAAATTTCTTAGCTCTTCATCATCCTTACAAAGGAAATGTAAGAGTAATAAACTAGACTACAATAACAAAGGGTATTATGTTAGGAAATTTTACCCATAAGGTCCATGCTGCTATGAAACAGTAAACATATCTAAAAGTTCTGTTTTATTTGCTGTTCGCGTAGCGCCTCCTAAGAGATGGAGCGTTTATACCGAAGTGTCTGTGGAAAGGATCTCAGTGACTTGTCAGTCTGATTCTCCCACTTCTCCAATGACCCACTTTGAATATTTCGTGCGAGGGGCCAGTAGGTTTAGAGACAGGATTATTCCTCTGCACCATTCGCCCACCAAGTTTCTGGTTATTCTCGGCAAAGGGAAGGGTGCATATGGCTTCAGAAGCATGTCCACACATAACTTTCTCACCCTGGTTGGTTTAGAGAGTCATATCTCTAGCAGCAGCTCTCTAGGTTACAATTTCTTTGTCTACTCACTCAGTTATTTAAAACAAGTATTTACTAAAATGATTCATGAGGCCAACACGCAGCAGAAGACAACAAGGTCTACAGGGAGATAGGACAGAGAATGTTAACGGGATGAATACATAAAATCTCAGACTGGAGCCATCAAGGGACAGAGAGAAGGCTGATCCTGGAAATGCAAAGAATCATGTGAAATGCGTATGCATATGTGTGCATGTGGTGTGTGCGTGTGTGTGTGTGTGTGTGTGTGTGTGTGTGTGTGTATGCATTCCCAAGGAATAAGCTCCTAGCAAACAATATGAAGTTTTAGAAATAAGCAAAATCCATTTCAGAAACTCCCAGCAGTGTACAGCCTTATGTGATGCCAGAAGGAGAACATGAGGTATGGCGGGTTCTACCTAGCTGGTCTGCACATTTGCCTGCAGAATGGGTGCACATCCTGGGAAGGCAGTCTTGGCCACACAAACCCAGGCTAACCTGCTTGATGGGGACAGATGGCGGGGCAAACCTGGATGTCTGAACATTTGGGGGTGCTTTATTATTTATTTATTGAGACAGAGTCTCACTGTGCTGCCCAGGCTGGTCTCCAACTCTTGGGCTCAAGTGGTCTTCCTGCCTCAGTCAGCCTTTCCGGTAGCTGGGACTTCGTCTGTGCACCTGCTCTCCTGGCTGTGGCTTTTCATTGCAGCCCAACCCTCTGAGATATTGACAGGGGGGATTAACAGTATGGATTCTAGAGAGAGAGGGCTCCATTTCTGACCCAAGCTCTTCCCCTTACCAGCTGTGTGACCCTTAGAAAGTTAGTTCATCATCTGCAGCCTCCATCTTCTCTGTATACTGGGGAGAATAAATGTACCTAAATTAAAGAGTGGTTGTGTTAAATGAATTAATATATGTGAAAAGTTTGGAACATTGCCTGCCATGTCTGTTGAGTAAATGTTATTTTTTTATTATTATTGTCAATTACATTTGGAGAAAAATTGTATAAAAAAGAAAAATTAGCTCATTTTTTTCTGTATTTGAGGAATATATAGCCTATCATCATGTGGCAAATAATTTATCATTGAAGGAAATATAAGAGTGCTACAAGGTCCTTCTTAGTAACAACTAAACCAATAGCAACATAATGGACAAAGTTTCCTTTAATTCGCTGAGCTAAATTAAAGCAAAGTACTTCTTGAAATAACTAGATGGACTTTTTTTTTTTTTTTTTAAGGATACCATGCTCTAAACCCAAAGGCCTAATTCTGCTTGAGAGCTGTTTTAAAATATGATCCATTTCTTTAAAGTTTCACATTGTATTATTTATACCCTTGGAGCTCCCAACTTTCAAATAAAAGAGAATGTATTTCTTTTAAATAAGAGGAGGTCTGTGCTGTGCACACATCTAGATTCTGATAGTGCCAAGGGATTTTTTTTTTTTCAAAGCAGCAGTTCATGTTCAGCCAGCGCCAAACGGAACTTAAAGCTCAAAGGGTTTGACTAAAATTAGAAACCACAATGTTCATGTGGTTCTAAATTTGACAAAGCAAACTAGAAGCTAACCAAAATTGTATATAAAATGATCTTTTCTATTATGACAACAGATTGGACAAGATGTTATTATTCTAAATTTAGGAAAATCATTCCAGCAACTCAAGATGAGTGAATGAAGGTTGAAAAAGAATAAAACAAATGTGTTGCTTTTCCAAATAAGAAATTATTCTCAAATAAAAAGAAATATTTTGAGTGGTTTTTCTACGGTAGAAAATATCACTGTTACTAATCATTTCTTTGTATTAAGAACATTCCTATTCCACTCTTGTAGTTATTTTAGTGTATACCCCAACTTACTTATTATAGTCACTTTGCTGTGCTATCAAATATTGTCCTTTCTAAATTGAGAAAGAAAACCCAAAAACTATTTCTATCAAGCGTATAGTCTCTATGGAAATGTTTCCAATCAATGTTTAGGTTCTTGTCAAGAACTGCTGGTGTCGAGAGAGGTCAAAATATAAAATTGAATTGCCCACCTCTTCCCCCATATTAAGTCTATATATTTTAAATGTAGATTACACTATGATGTGTCACAAAATTGATTTAGTCATTTCCTTGTTTCATCTCCTTTTAATACTGCCTTAAATGGCCAATTCTTAAAGCACTGTGTTTTAGTCTAGATACACCATTGCTGCATTTACGATGCTTCCATTGAGTACCATGATGACAACCTATGAAAAATTTTTTCCAGGGCGGAAGTTTCAGGTTCAATCAGCAAATCATAACTGCTCACCTACTCGTGTTATACTTTAAAATTACTGTGGTACAATTATTTTTAAGAAACAGTGAAACAGTTAAATGCATATAATGTAATTTTCAATTTTAGGGCAAAGGACTATATGGAATGTGGCATCCTAATCAAGTTCCTGGAATACTGAAATTTTAGGTCTTTAGAAATCGTGGCAGTACAGCATTTTACTAAGGTGGAAGCGATCACAGCAAGCTACAGTCAAGGTAGGGGTGAAAATAATGTATTTTCTAAGAGGATGAAAATGAGCATTTTCAAAAAGTACTTTATAGACTGGAATAAAATTAAAGAGAACGCTTTCAGTTGTGGAATGTGTTTCCTGACCCTTATACTGGCATTTAGTGCAACTGTCTGGCTTTCGTAAAAAACTCTATCAAAGTAAGAAGTTTTTCAAATCAGATTTCCTGTGATTTGGGACACAGAGACAAGTGTCATTATCAGAAGCCAAATTTTAAAATGTCATTTTCCAAATTAGATTGTTTCTGATCAGTGTATCTCCTGATTTTTATAACATGCCAGCTAAAATTTCAATTCAGATGTCAAATGGAGATGTTGGGCAACCTCCTTAAGTAAATATTAGACACTAAAGCCCACCCAAAAGTTTTAGACCAGAAAAGTTTAATTTTATTCCATATAAGGGGAAAGCCGAAGCCCTAACAATTCAATTGTGTATCTACCTGACCTCTGAAAATACTTTGTTAAGATGTTCTATGAACATTAATGCATCAGGTTGGGCCTGGTAGCCTGCACCTGTAATCTTAGCAGTCTGGGAGGCTGGGGTGGGCGGATCTCTCGAGCTCATGAGTTTAATACCAGCCTGAGCAAGAGTGAGACTCTTGCCTCTATTAAAAATAGAAAAATTAGCCAGGCCTGCGGTGGTCTCAAGAAAAGAAAAATAATAAAAAGAAAAAAAGAAAAGAAAAATAAAACAATAATGCACCATTAAATAATTTTGGATCATATGTTTGTACTGGAAACAGTGACTAGTCTCTGGATTTATTGGTGATTTTTTCCCACATTATTTGAACCAACTATAGAGAGCCTACATTAATTTACAGAGTAGTTGAAGGTAATTGTAGGTCATTCTTTACTTGAAGGTTGATAAAAACAATTAATTTGGGGATGAAGAAAATATCTTGATATTTTTCTTACCACAAGCATACTAACTATTTTTATTATAAGAACTTAGAATATGTGTGTAAGTGAAATAAGAAAATATGTCCAGAGACGTCTAATGTTAACGTATTTGGGGTATATCATTTTATACATGTTTGAAAGTTGATTTTTATTTATCCACTGTACCGTTAGGACCCAACAAGTAGCAGGAAACCACATAGTAATTTGAATAAGAAAAATATGGACATTTTTAACTACAATAGAGGATTAGCATGAGAAAGGATTTGCTAGTAGGCAGTAAAAGGATTTTAAAGAATATGGGAATAGCAGATACAAAGACGAGCCACTACTCTAAGGGCTGAGTTATAGCCGGGACAAGTGAACGCACCGTTAGCGCAGGTTCCCCACCACTGTCCAAGGGAGGGAGAAATAGGGGAGTTGCTGAACTCCATGAACTTCTCTCACATGCAAGAGAAGCCGCAGGTGCCAAGGAGTGAAATTGGTTGAGTGGCTGAGAATTATCTTACTTATCTGATGTTTCCTCTCAGCCTCTAATAGTTGATTCCCCTCTCATCCCCTAGGATTGCTTTCAAAGTTTTCTTATTCCCACTCTGCACTCTCTCCCTGTGGACCTCTTTATCTCTCACGGACATGGAATCTTCAAATAACACAAGAAATAATTGAATTACATTTCCATGAACTTAGAATTTGAATCTGAAAATACACACTGAAGAACCAACATAATAAATTGAAAAGACACATTCAAGTGTATATCATTGTGAACCTGTAGGACACCGAATATGAAATTTTAATATTAAAAATGTTTAGAACTATAAAGAGAAGGACAACACAACATTTAGATATGAAAGAAAACTAGAATTTAAAAAAATTAAAAAATAAAATTTAAAAAAACTTTTAAAAATCAGGCAAAGAAGAAAGATGAAAGAAAGCCAATTTCAGATATGTTAGATCTCCAAATATATATTCACGAAACACATTTCCTTGGGAAAATACACATTATCAAATGAATGGTGTAAATGAATAAAAACGATGACATAAAATAAAGGAAAAAATGATTCCAAAATAGGAGAAAGTTGAAAAGAATTCCTGGAATAATGATGAAGGGAAATCCTAAGACAGAGCAGGTCTAGAAAGTGCAAGACTGTTGAGAGCAGGAAGACCAAGGAACGAAAGTCTCCAGAAAAAAAAAGGAACCAATAAGGATACATTCCCTGGGTGGGTTGCCCATGAACAAACATAAGCAAAGCCGTTTTCATAGGTGTTCTAGTGTTTGGGATGGAGCAATCTAAGGAAAAGAAAGATAATTATTAGTTCCAGGATGAACAAAGAGTTATTTAAGAAAGAGCACAAATCTTAGTAAGCTACTTAATTCATAAGTGCACGTTATAAAACCATTTTTAAGGTAGTGCCTATGGCTCAAGGAGCAGGGTGCTGACCCCATCTACAGGAGGTGGTGAGTTCAAACCAAACCCAGCCAAAAACTGCAAAAAAAGATGAAGAGAAAACAATTTTTAAAACCTTTGGGGGTGAAAGATGCAATGTAGTCTAAATTAAAATTGTGATGTAATTTTATTGATAAGAGGACAGTGGGCATTTAGTATCATGGTACAAATGTGCTGGCTTTACCATCACATAATAGGAAGTGATACCAGCAATAATATGTATGATTTTGCAATAAGGAAGTTGAAGAATACAGTAATATAAACACAATTTTATATTGAAACAAAATAGAAAATATTTTCTTTTTTTGCCTCCTTATTACTAAATAATAGGTATTACTGTTAGCAATGACTATTATGTATCATTAAAATTAGAACTTATGCACCATGATACAAAATGTCTTTCTCAATAAAATTGTATCAAAATTTGTATTTAAATTACACTCCTTTTTTTACCTCTAAGGGCTGCTGTTTTGTTATAATTTTGAGTTATGAATTTTTTTTTTTAAACTAACACCTATTAGGGTTTTTCTTTTAAGAATTGCAAGAAAAGAGTTTTGGGGGGAATTTTGGGTTTGTTTGTGTTTTAGTGACAGCAATAGGGTTGAGAAAGAGAGGAGAGAGGACTTTATGAGAATACAACATGAGCCGATACAAAGACTGCGGAAGTATACAATTATTGGTTTCTAGGACTCCATCACTCAACTCAACCATCGTCATAAAGTTCCTACTGGCTTCTTTATTACCAATCTTTCCCTCTAATTCTGTCTTTCACAGAACTTCCAAAATTATCTCCTAATCACAGATCTAGTCATTCACTCCCTTGAGCAAAAGCCCAAAACAATTAGATTGACCACATTAAACTCCTCTGCGTGACATTTAAAACTCTTTCTATTGTCATTCCAACGTAACTGGAGTTTATTTTTTATTGATCCACGTCATAAGTCTACCTTCCAGGCATTAAAGATCATTTTCTTAGCTCTAAATATAACAATCTTTTCACACGTCCATCAATTTCCATGCGAGTTTCCAGACTCCAAGCCTCTTCTTTGTACTCATCCTTCCCTAACCTATCTTTCTGCTTATTTTTTTAAACACCAAAATCGTATAAGCCCTGGAAAACTTCTCCAGTCACTTGAATTGACATATTATTACTTTTCCTCCTGTATTGCCATGTGCATTGGGTTTCTGTTGCAGCACTTGAAATATTCAGTTTTGGATCACGTATGTACCTATGCCACCCATCTAATCCATGAGACAGCATCCCTTTCTTCCTTGAGTGGAGAGTCTGTGCTACTTCTATGAACCTTTATCACAGTACCTACAAAGGGTAAGGACACAAACATTACTTGTTGACTTTTGAACAAAATATTTAAAAATTAGTATAATACACGTACCTATTTACTATCAATATTTATGATGACTCTATCAAAGGTATTGGCCATCATGTTCTAACTACAAAAGACTTTCATGTTTTGCTATTTGTAAGGAAAAACTCAAGACCCAGCAACTGGTGAAGTTCTCAGATTACTTATGAAATTATTCCAAAAGTTCAAGGTAACTTATCTTTGAAGTAATTTATTCAAAAACAATTAGAAAAGCCCTAATTAGAATTTCCCAAATAAGTTAGAATTAAGTGCAGTAAGAAAATCCAAGGTCACCTTGGTGTTACTAACAGAGGCATTTGTATTAGTACGATAATCTACTGTATTCTGTGGGAAATACAAAAGTGAGCACATCTTAATTGTAAGCAGATCTTTAGATTTCAGTGCTTGAACTTTCATCGACTTACTAGTTGGTTAAATAAATCAACCATCGGGTTTGAGTAGGAGTCCTTTTTTGAAATGGTCCGATTGGCCTTGAAATGCCAAACATGTCAATAAGAGAAAATCAGGGGTGTTCTGCAGTGGATTTTTAAAAATCTCTGCCCCGCAGCTGTGACAAGTATACTCACAACAGATGTGACCAATGTACACAGTGCTGCTTCCTGAAGTTCATTGCAAATCAAAAATGTTTATTATTAGAGACAAGGGGATGTTTACTTCACTTATTTTAATATCTTCTAAAAACTTAAGGAAACAAAGCCAACTTTGACAGGTCAGTGTTGAAAGAAGAAATTACGTGTGTTCTGAGTGTCCCTGTTAAAAATTAGGAGCTCCCAGATTCTATGTAACTCAACCTTTCCTGAATGATTTTTTACTACCCCACTAAGTATGAATACTTTGAAACGATACTTTCATAAATACCAGACTGTGAATGATAACATTTGAGATTTTAAAACATTTGGACTACAGAAATTAGAAAATGAGTAACAAATAAATACAATAAAGATAAATTATTTATCAATAGTCATTTTAAATATCTCTGCAACCATTTTCTTATTTTATAAACATCTATGCCGCATGCCATCTGCTGGGGCTTATTTTAATTCATAAAAAAGACTATGTTTAAATCAAAATCTAAGTGACAGAATCTGAACAAAAGGGAAAGGCCAGGAGAACAAACTGAATAAATTCCAAATATGACTTCTAAAGGCAGACAATATAAAAGCTATAATCTTAGTTTAAGCCTTACACTCTTTAAACACAGTAATTACCAGACATCTGCTGGGAACACAGCTTTGCTATTGGATAACCTTAATTGCCCTGTAATATTTCCTGACACTCCCCAAAATATGCCCCATTGCTAATAATTCATTCACATTTCGGCACCATTATTAGCTACTAATTCAAACAATCAAGACAAAGACAACGAATAGATGACCTTGAACAATTACCCACTCAATGAACAGAATTTATTTTGTGCTTTTCAAAGACATAACTGCTTTCCTGTAACTGTGAATAGCACTCCAAAATCAGGCAAATGCAGACAAGAGAAAAAAAAAAAACGTAGCATAAATCTACAGCTCCTTCTCTGATATTCTTAGAAGAACAGAGATAAAACTTATCCACGTATTATGCTTTCTGAAACCAAAAATGAAAACAAGTATGAAATTCAGGCAAGAAACAAATTCTCTTTATAATGAATAGAGATAATTCAATCGCGGATAGTCACGTATACATGCAAACAGTTATTTCTTTTTTGTTTCAACCTGTGAGAACATTGAAGAATCACATAAATTCAGAGCCAGGAAAAACATTCACTTCTCGCAGCAAAAATGGTGGGAGTTTAATGGACAGCTCCTCAGGGGGCTCCTCTTGCAAAATATTTTAAACAGTGTCTGCCAAGTTAACATTCCCTCCTCCTCACCACCTCCTTTTTTCTCAAGAAGTTCGAATTTTTTAAGAAACGTACTCTTGGCCTTTTCTAATATGGAATGCATTAAGAGAAAACCCATAAATAAACGCTTGCATATGTTTGCGAGAAATAAAGCAGACACCTCAAATTGATCTATTTGCCAACAAAGGGGAAAGGGAGCAGGCTCAAATGAAAACTGGGGCCAGGGAAGTAATAAATGATAGGGGCCAACCTGCTTTATCACTGCATTTCTTGGCTGTGTTGTGGAGTATATTCTGGTTGGATGGGAACCCCTTCGAAATGCAAAAAGCCAGGATGTTGAAAACAGATTAAGTGGTAGCATTTCTATTGAGAAAAGAGTTTTAGCATTTTATCCTCCATTTGAAAATCCCAGGAAAGAATGAGAAATGTACATTGACTTCATATAAAATTTTAAAAAATAACGAAAAAGTAGGTTTTGCGGTCTCTTGACAGTATGAGATCTTATAAAGTAATTGCCACAACACTCCTGAAATGAACAAAATATGGATCTATCTTAACTGCTTTCATATATGGAAGCTTCTAATTACTTTTCCTCTCTTTTTTCATTCTCTCTTTCTTTATAATCTTTTAAAATTTTAGCCTTCTTATGGACTTCATTATCATTAAACTTCACAATATAATTTTTTCCAATGTTTAGAGAAAACGTTTTAGAAGACAATTATCTTTAATTGTATCATTTCCCCATCTACCCCCGTATAAGTTTGCCAAGACATTTCAAAAGTTTTCTATTATATTTTTTCACATAGGAAAACCCAAAAACTATTACTTATGTGAGCACTTCCATATATATTCAGTTCAAAATTTTGATTTTAACTACTTCAGCTTAATAAAGAATAACATAGAATTCATCTACACAACCTTCACATGTGTATTTGTTTGGCAAATATTCACTGGTTTCAGGAATATATTGGTACTGGATTTAAGACAATTATATTAGACCACATAAAAGGTGGCCACGAAGTTCACGTGCAATCTAAAATAGTGTGCAGTTTAACATTGCACATGAACTTGATGGCCACTCTAGATATTTATATGTAGGAAGCCAGCCCCCGCAAATCCGCAAGTGTCCCCAATGCTCAGCAGTGGTGAGGGAATGAGGAAAATAAAGACAATAGAAATAGAGTAGAATTTATAGAGTGGGCCTGGGGGTCAACGCCCGATGTGAAGGAGACCCAACTCCCATATGTTCAGTTTTTATTGCTTCTCTTGATCAGCAAATGGGCGTTTGCAACAACAAAAACAATGTATGTTATCCTTGAGGTTTCTCATGCCCTACTTCACCATTACCCACCTCATTACCTGTTTGCTGTTTTTATTACTTTTACTTCTTAAGATACTTATCAATCACTAACAGGATTACAGAAAACAAAGGAAAAGGGAACATGGACATTGAAGCTTGATGCCTCGGTTAACCCTCTGTGTTCCTGTGGGGCAGGATAGTTGATGCCCCAGGGAGAAAAAAGAAGAATCCTCTTATCTCACACCCACAAGAACTGGTCTTTCTTGCTCAATGAGTCAGGCGCTCATTCTGTCCTAAAACGGCTTCCCAAGCCCTTTCAGGCTCCACCCAGGACCTTACAGACCTTTCTCCTGAAGCCCTCCCTGACTTCTGCCAGGCCTTTGCAGGCCTTTTTCCTGAAGTCCTTTGATGTTTGTGCCAACCTGTCTCATGAAGGCCCCAGTGTAGTGTGTTCTTTTTGGAGGCTCATGCGCTCTCCCATTCTCCAGCATACCTGACCCTGATCACACAGCCTTTCATGCAATCATTCCACTGGTATCTCAGTCTAACTCTATTCCATAATCCTAACTTCCCTAGTGTTCACCCACATTTCACCCGCTTCTGTTGCTAAGAACCGCCATTGTCATCATCACCTGCCCTTGTCCTTCAGTATCTTGCTGGAGTCTCTGGATGCGGCTGTAGACTAGAAGCAAACAGAAGAAACAAATAGCAAATAAACCTGCACCAGCAACGAGAGAAACCTCAGCAGTGTGGAAGCACTTCAGAGGGTTAAGATCTGAGAGTCCGTAGGACACTCCCTCACGGACTTCAGATCCAGGCACCAAATTAAGATGTGCCTGAGATGCTGCGAAAATTTGTTCTTTCAATTTTGAGATATCCAATGTTAAATTGTCCTCTCTTCCTTGAAAATGTCTCCTTACTTGCTCTCATTGATATTTAGTATCATTATAAGTATAAGGAAGTCTACAAAAATCAGAAGTATTCCAATCACATAGAAGTTGCATTCTAAGCTCCAAATTCATGACCTTATCACCTATCCAAATCCTAGTTTGTCTAAGATCATCAATTTGATATGCTGATTTTTGATCAATTTTTGCTTGAGAATTCCACGACCTAGTTGAATTCTTTTCCCATTTCTCCATGAAATGTGCAGTTTGAATAAAGTTATGAATTGTGACCCCAGTGGCAGTGGCAGTGGCAGTAACTGCAATAAGTCCCATAATCACAGCAATCAAGGTGAACACAAACCTTTAGACCTGCATAAAATTGCTCTCAGAATCTCTGTGCCCATGTGCATTGACGGGGAAGATTCCCGTGTTTTGTGTGAGAAAACCAGAAGCCACACACCTTCCCTTGCTCTTGCTAATAGCACACTGTCGCTTTGATCAAAGGTGGAATCAATGCAAGTAAACGGTTTGCAGTTCTTACAATTGATGGTTTGTGAGTTAGACAAAATAATTAACTTTCCCACTGCCAGCGGAGGATTTACACAAGCTCTCAATGGAACAGTCTTCGTAGACCTCAAGTACACGTGATATCTATTATGGTCAAATTCTCCCTTAAAGCTTGCAAAAAAACAAAAGAAACTTTGCCTAAATGATAAAAAATAAATAAATAAATAAACAACAATAACAAAAAACCCAGAAAGATAAGAAAACTGAGGGTCGGAGGTTCAGGGAGACCCTGAGTGCATTTATTCCTCAACACTTGATCAGAAGTATATAAAATAAATAGTAAAAATCAGCCCTTCAAATCAGCCATGATAGCACCGACAATACATACTGAGGTGATCCTAGGATCACTTTTTCTGCCAAGCACAGAGTGGGGAAATAATTATCAAATATCTAGATGTTGGGACATACATAGGGATTTTTCATAAAGTAAGTTCCCCTTGAAGGCATTACAGGCAGGGCACAGGGGCTCACACCTGTAATCTTAGCACTGTGAGAGGCCAAGACAGGTAGATTGCTTGAGCTCAGGAGTTCTAGACCAGCCTGAGCAAGAGCGAGACCCTGTTCCTACTAAAAATAGAAAAATTATCCAGGTGTGGTAGTGCTCACTTATAGTCCTAGCTGCTCAGGAGACTGAGGCAAGACTGAGGCTTGAGCCCAGGAGTCGGAGGTTGCTATGAGCTACGAAGCCACGACACCCAAACCAGGGGGACAGAGTAAAACTCTGTCTCAAAAAAAAAAAAAATTGAGTATAATGCAGTTAGAGTGACAAATTAATATCTAATATAACTGAGCTGTTTTTACTAGCTTCAAAATAGTTATATAATAGGGTGAGTGCCTGATATGTACACATGTATATGCATTTATGAAAAGAATTTTAGCTTGTTCTCCTCAAGTTTTCATCTTGATATCTCTAGAAAAGCCAGCGGACAGTCTTCTGTGGACATTACATAGTCCTTGGAAGTCCTTGCATTCCTACCTTTCCATCGTCTACATTTCCCTTTGCACTTGGAGCCCTTGGATGGACTCTCTTCATTGCCAATAGCATCTGCTTTCAGTGAGAAAGTGCAATGTCCGTACAGCAAATATACTCTCCCCTGCTCCCTGGTGGCACAGCCTTGAGATTCCCAAGAGACTCTGGGCTTCCCCTAGACTTCTCTGTTCTAAAGCAATAGGGAAATTCCTCTGTCTTCCTCTCCTTGGTGCCACGCATGGGCTTACAAAAGGCTGATTAAGCCCTGCATTCTCGGAGTGCTTCCTGGAACTGGTATCTTCCCTTTAGGGTTCACACACCACAAATGTTTCAATTCCACAGCTCGGAGAATGATCGGACGGCTGTTCTCTCTACTTTCTTCCTCTGATCTTGTTTCTGTCCAAACGTTTTTCCCTTGTGCAAATGTCTTTCTGCAAATAGTATTGCATTCTTGTTTTGAGATTCTTTGCCTGTGATCACTCATTTGATCCACAAAACAAGTTCATCATGGAGATGCTCTCGTTTTCCCCATGTTACAGATAACAGAGTGTAGTTGATCACAGGTGAGTGACTTGGCCAAAACCACCAGGGAGGAAGTAGTTGTTCACAGCTTTCTTTTCTTTTTTTTTTTTTTTTTTACAGCTTTAAATATTATGCAAACTGCATACCCTGTTCTCATTGGACAGTACTAGGATTGCCTAGATTCTTAAACTGGGCAAAACTTGGGATACACTGAGATGTCTGCCACACATTCTAAATTTCGGCAAGCAATCTAAACGATTGTGCTGATGGCAGGCACCAACGTATAAAGGTGCAAGGCAAGTTAAGGCAACTCCAGAAAGGGTTCATGAATCCTTAATTTAGTAAATCCTTGATAATTGTTCTCCTTGAATTACTGTACACTTTTCAGCATGCCTCAGGTCAAATGAGCACCTCCACACTGCTGAACAGAATCTGAGCCTCCTATTGTAAACCCTCAGTGGAAGAAACACTTTGGGGGTATTACTATCCTAATCCAAGAACTTGAGACAGCAACACCATAGAAAAATGATGAAGAGGCCAGCTTCTGGGAACGCCCCACTACTTGTGATTTAAATTTGGCTCTGCTTCTGAAGATCTACATGGCCATGAGCAAGTTACTGGACACCTCCTCATCTGTAAAATGGGTCTCGTAATGTTATTTTCCATCATAGACTTGGTAGGAAAATTTTAAAAGTTTGCACAAGTAAAGTGTTCCTAGCAATATCTGGGTCATGGTAAGGGCTATTTAAGGGTTTGTTAAGTTGTTGTATGAAAAAGACAACCTGGAGCTGCTCAGTTGAATCAGAACAATAGGAGTCTCCTCAATTTTTCTGGAGTTTAATTCAACTTTGTCCTTAGTGAGTGTATAGAGTGAAAGTGCTTTCATGATGCATGGAGAATGAGGGGTAGAAATGAGTTTCAGATCACAATTGTATTTTTTTTATATAACTTTAAGATTCTTTAAATCTCATACTAATCCGACATATTCTTGCTATTTGAATTCCATTTGTGCTTAGCAAAATATTCATTTCCCTATCAAAAAACAAAAGAAGAAGAAGCAAGAATAGATAACTGGCTATCAAGTAACCAACTCCTGCCAAATAACATTTTGATGAGAGGAAGATAAATTAATCACACTCATGGTGATTAAATCTCTTTGAAAATGCACTAAAAATGAAAAAAAGTAGGGAAAAGTGAACAAAGTCTTTGTAGAAACCCATTTGCTGCCAAATTCTAAACATCACTCTACAGACTCATGAAATGCCTTGAACCTGTTCAAATGAATGCATTGTTGAGCCGCACAATTCTTTGTCACTTTAGAGACACTCGAATACATTTATACATAATTTGCCTTTGCAAAATTTTATTAAAATAAGAAACCCTAAGTGTTTCTCTTTGTATTTGAATAATAAAAATATTAATATCCATTTAAAGGTCAACTCTAGATGTGCATTTGCCTACTTCAAATGGTATTTGTATGCCAAGCATTTAACATCTGCAATATAATTTCTGAGAGAAGAATCAAAAAAGTTTCTCTGCTAAATTGGTTTGTCCATGGTGGTTGTTTGGAAATAATGTAAAGTTTACGGTAGTGATTTTAGGACGTTACCATTTTAGGAAGTAAATTAATGTATTGGCCTGTAGGCAACGTTCCATTTGATCTGTAAAATTATATACCATAGGCCAGCAGGCTTATTTTTATCTTCCCAAATTGTCGGGGAATGCCATGATGTCAGCTGCCTGGATATAAAGACAAGGAGCAGCTTCCTTTCTGGCTAACATCTCTGGAAAGGTGGTATGTCCTTTGTTTTCTTCTTTGATTGTTTAAACTGAAATTGTTTAGATTAAATTAAATTTGCTTACTCTCAGTTTTGAAATATCCTTTTCAGAAACCCCAAACTTTTCAGCTAAACTTTAGGCTGTAGTTTAAACTTCGTACTTCTGGTTCTCCCATATTTTATCTCAGATGCTGAGCCAAGCTCAAATTAGATTTGTATTTTCCTTTCATTTGTGAAAAAGAAAATTCCAAAAATTCTATGCATTTATAGATTATGTATGTTTAGAAAAATTTGGTGAGACTGAAATGCTATGCCCTATGCTAGGAACCTCATAATTTATCCTACAAAATTCTCCTCAAATTACTGCTATTAAATAAAATGCATCAAGGCTAGGACGGGGATAAGTGAACTTCTTTAAATAAGGAAGGACTCTGAAGAAAATATGACTTCAGGCAAAATTCACATTTTGCGTGACAGATCCCATTATTGCTGAATATTCAACATGTTTGACCAACTGTCAGTAGCACAAAATGCAAAGAAAGCCCTGCTCAAACATTTTATGAAATATTTATTTAGAAAATGAAAGCCTAGTTCCATTTATTAATTGTATTTTTAAATAAAACATTTGGAAATATTCACGTTTTATTATTTTATTCAACAGGTAGTGCTGTTCTTTCATCCCTCATCTTAAACTGCCCAAGGGCTTACAGAATGCTTCGGATGCTACAGGCTCACAGGGCTCATTATCCGAGTATCATCTGCATGGTTCTCAGGGACATCAGATTCCCATTTCTCACTCTGGAACCTAATGTCACCAGATATCAAGTGAGTCATCAACATCGCACGCAGAAGCTTGTTGCCAATATTGTAGAAATCTGTAAACAGATCCAATAGGTCAATAGAAAGAACAGCTGATAGAAGGAAGGCTGTGAGGTCACAAAGGCATGACCTACAGCCTCATCCCAGCTCTACCACTTTCTTTGCCCGTATGCCGGAGGATTAGGAATTATTCTCATTTCAAATCTGAATACTAGTGTGGAGCTTTTTATTTTTTAAGACTCTGTCTGTATCAAGAGTAAATCTGTGTCTGCATGGAAGAGGGCAAGGCCAGGTGAAGCCAGCTGGGTCTGACCATGGAGTTTCGGAGCCTCTGGTCTGGAAGCCATGCAGGAAACGAGGAGTGAATACAGTTATCCCGAGAGGACAGCAGAGCCAGAGAAGGGGACTGATAGCTGGTGACGAGAAAACAGCAAACGCTTGTCTTGAAATAGAACCCAATCAAGTTTTCACGAAGTCTACAAAGAGGACAGATGGATAGAAACATCTATTTGAAGAAAATTTTGGAAAGACAGAAATAATTAGTTATACCTTCTAAAACAATATAGGAATTCTCACCTCCTTTAAATCGAATGTTGGCAAGGACCAATCTTATAAGGTATTATTGATGCCTAAATAAAGAAGCAGAATGTAGAACAAATTTGTTCCCTGTGTATTAGGTCAACACATGCTCATTCCAGAGTGTTGGAATTTGTTTTAAAAAATACATAACATGTGCATGTGGTTTTATTTTCTTTTCTGAAGCTATTTGTTATGTTTTAGTATTTCACATGGATACTTTTGTCTATGTAGTTGTTGAGCAGACGCTATGCTCTGGGTACATCAAAAATGAGAGATGCTAAAATACTAGCATCTGTCCTCCAGGACCTTACCGTATGTTTAGCAGAGCTGGATCATCAACATACATCAATTTACATTATATGCACTCCATAGTCTCATAGATTGATGTATATTAAACACATGCTATAGAAACCCAAAGGAGGAAATCATTTTGATTGGGAGAGACTTTAGCAATTATTTAGTTCAACTGATTCATTTTAAATATGAAAACATTTATGACTTTTTAAGTAATTTGATGAGAAGCAACAAGAGCAAAAGGCTAAGCGAGATCTTGGTTTTCAGTTCTCTGGCCTTTCTGCTCCTTACAGTTCCTCTTCAGAAATTCTCCCCCTAAGTTCGATTCTAGGAGGAGAATTCTGACTAAGACCAGTTAGTATAAATCTGATACACTCCAACTCTAAGAATTCTAACTAAAACCAGTTAATACAAAATACTGATACACTCTACGAATTCTAACCAAGACCAGTTAATACGAAATACTGATACACTCCAACTCTAAGAATTCTAAGACCAGTTCATACAAATCCGATTCTAACTAAGACCAGTGAATATAAATATAAATCTGATACACTTCAGCTAATGAAGATCCATTACTGAATAGGAAGATACTTGAACTCGAACCTCAATTTGAAAGAGAGAATGATTCAAGCTAAAACCTAGAAATAATGTTTTTTTAGTTACTGTTTCAAGATATTTCCATTTACTTTTTCCACTTGATGTATCTGTGCGTTTTTTAGTCTGGCCTAAGAAAGTATAATACTATTTCTTTTTTAATTTAAATGCCAGAAATCCTTAAATGACGAATGTCATTTATTATTTAGAATACCTTATGAAAACCCATAGCCATCTGAAAACTACTTGCTAGGATCTGGCAACTTCGAATTGGGCCTTTTGCCATTTTGACAGATGGTCAGAAATATAAGAAGCCAAAATACCATATATGTGCACTGATTGTGAAAGTTTTGGGTGTGATTCTCAGCTTAATCACCCACATGGCTTTCAAAGCTAATTTACATGATCATGATTAAAGAGATGAGCATGGTAAAAACAGCTCTTCATTTGGTGGCTAGATATAGATGCTCAAATTCTTCTGTTGCCTTGTAGTTCTCTTGAAATATAGTTCATATTCATTTTTAAAGCTACAGGAAAGTGTATTTTGAATATTTGTAGACCTCTCTATATTTCCAGCATATGCTTTTATTTGGATGTACCTTAATCCCAGAGCAGCCAGACAACATATTTGGCACTCAAGTATGGACCTCATATGACCATATGATGCACTTGGAAAGAATGAACAGAACATTTATATCATTTAGATTTAATATTTTTCTTATAAAGAAATATATGGTATTGCAAATGTGAATATTTGAAGTTTAAGATCTAATTAATTATATGGTGGATCTGATTTGTACTTACGGTTTTAACAGAATAACACAATGAAGAACTGGCTCTCCACATTATTTTGGTAATTTCAAATAACTAAATTAGTTTGGCCATATGGTGATCAAATGGCAATTATTAACTTCTCATTGATTATCCATTATAATTGCATAAGCATCACCATATTTGGATCATTTTGGTCAAGCTATAGAGATTATACCTCAGCATTATACCACATAAATAATCTTTTTTTTTTTTTTTGCAGTTTTTTTTTTTTTTTTTTACTGGGGCCAGATTTAAACCCACCAAACCTGGTATATGGGGCTGGTGTCCTACTCCTTGAGACACAGGCGCCACGCCCACATATATAATTTTTCTAAAGAATCCAGTGATTGAGCTCAATTTTATTTTCAGTTTCAATATAATATAGACACAGTGTATTAATTAATGGCTGGTATAATTATTAGCATTGGTAGAATTTTTTTAAAAATTAATATAACTTAAAGCATGCCAGAATACATGTGGTGTTTGTATAATGAAACTTGTCAAATTCTACAAGTTCTTACTTTAGTTTCCGTTAAGTGCAGTCTTCATATATTTTTCTTTTTAATCACTAAAGGAAAAATAACTTAGCATTTCAACAATTATTCTGATATAAAACACAACAAAATATCTATTTTTCACTTTTAATGTTAGGAAATTGATTATGATTAAATTTCAGCGTTCATGTTTGAAATATCAGTATCAGATAGGAAATAGAATTTGCTATCTTATTTCCTCTAATTTATTTTTATTAAATGAGAAATTATATAGTTATACAGCACACAGTACTGTGGAATGTCGTAGGATAATATGTGGTACCCACTTAAACAAATGGATCATTAATACATTTTATAAAATTACCATACACCGAAGAAAATAACCATACTAATTGATCTGTCCCTTCAGGGAATTGGGGAAATGAAATAGGAAAGATGATTGGCAAGGCTATTTCCTTGTCTTCTTCTGAATGCAAGGATGGTAATAATCAGTCACCTCCTCCATTCTTTCTCCAGCTTGAAAAATAGTATGTGGGGGAAGATCTGCCCCATCTTGTGGAATATAAATTATATTTACGAATCTTTCTTCCCACCCACCTGCCCTTCAAAATGAGACATTTCTTGATTGGTTATTTAAGGATAGTAGCAATTCAAATGCAAATAGAAATCCTCTTTTGCACTTGAACTCACAATGACCCACCTCAGAGCTCTTAATAAATAGGTCATAATGTAAATGCGTTAAAACCAAACAAAGAAAAGTTCAGCCAATCTAGATTTTGATACATGGCCCAAATCTTTTCAAGACTATAAAAGTTGAGTCTCCCACTAATTTGAGTAGGAAGGAAGATTAGAGAAAAGCTGTTTAATTTTTTAGTCTTTTCACCTTTAGTTCAGTGGTGTCTAAACTGGAAGGGAAAAAATTTTACATTTGTGTCCTAGTGAAGTGTTTTTCCCTTCACCTACTCCCTACGTGTACCGTATGTCAGAATATACCCAATTATACCAAAAATGTTTCAGAGATTAACTGGGTTCTCATAAAACAAAATACTTTTTCATGAAAGTGTTTGTAATATTAGTATACATATAAATTTTAATTATAAATAATGTTAATTTATAAATATAAATTCTCTGTAGTCTGATAATTCTGCTGTGGGGTACAAAAGCAGAATAGGGATAGAAGTATTGATAAAGTTTAAAGTCTGATCAAAGAAACTTAGAAATTTGTTCTTCTAACAAATTTTGGAAGAGAGTTGATAATATGTCCTTATGGGAAAGTTAACACATATAACTAAAATGATAGAAACACAAAAGGAATATCATAAAAGACTATTATAACATTGTGCTCTGTTTCATACTAGTGTTCAACTGAATGAGATTCATCCAGTTTTTTTTCTGGACAAAAGAGAAAGTGAAGACCTTATGTGAGATATTAGATATGAAAGAAAAGAGAAAAATGGTTAATATGGGAACTTTTTGTTTATTTCCATATGATCTGTTGCACACTAAATTTTTTTTTTGTACTGCAAAATATAATAAAGGTTAGGATTTTTATAACAGCCCAAATGATAAGACAGCAATGAAACCTACATACAAAGTTAGGGTCTATATGATGTTACAATAAAAATAGGTTTTAAATAGTGATCGTTTAAAAATTTGATTATAGTTTATAATCTTCACATTCATTCATATCACAAAAATATCACTCAATAATTTGATGGTTTAGTCACACACAAAAAAACCCTCAAGCTTAGAACAAAAATATTTTTTCTCACTGGTAATATTTTTTTCCTATTTTCACTTGCTAGGAAAATCCATAGATTGCTAATGTAGGCAATATAGTATAGATATTATTATAAAACAGGGTAGATATCATAATGAATGCCAAAATAGTTGATATTTGATTTAATATGTTTATTGTAGCCCAATTCATAACTGCTAAGTCATGGAAGAAGCCCAAGTGCCCATGGACCCACGAATGGATTAATAAATTGTGGTATACCATGGAATTCTATGCAGCCTTAAAGAAAGATGGAGACTTTACCTCTTTCATGTTTACATGGATGGAGCTGGAACATATTCTTCTTAGCAACGTATCTCAAGAATGGAAGAAAAAGTATCCAATGTACTCAGCCCT
>CAUYRH010177893.1:0-17329 GCA_963574655.1 Perodicticus potto
ACAGAGCCTCAAGCTGTCACCCTGGATAGAGTGCCTTGGCATCACAGCTCACAGCAACGTCCAATTCCTGGGCTCAAGTGAGTCTCTTGCCTCCGCCTCCCAAGTAGCTGGGACTACAGGTGCCCACCACAACGCCTGGCCATTTTTTGGTTGCAGCCATCATTGTTGTTTGGTGGGCCCAGGCTGGGTTTGAACCCACCAGCTCAGGTGTACATGGCTGGTGCCTTGCCCGGTTGAGCCACAGGCGCCGAGCCAACACAGCTATTTTTAGAGACAAGATCTCGCTCTGGCTCAGGCTGGTCTCAAACCTGTGAGCTCAGGCAATCTACCCACTTCAGCCTCCCAAGTGCTGGGATTACAGGAGTGAGCCACAGTGCCCGGCTAAAATTAGTTTTTTTAGAATTTAGTGAAATTTGGAATAGGTCTAGAATTTTTTTTTTTTTTTTTGCAGTTTTTGGCCAAGGCTGGGTTTGAACTCACCACCTCTGGCATATGGGGCTGGTGCCCTACTCCTTTGAGCCACGGGCACCTCCCTAGTCTGGATATTCTTTATTTTTATCTATTTATGTTTTTTAGTCTGGATATTCTTAATGTTTGCTTCAAATTTCCAGCATCTGTAACCTTGTCCACTTTAGGCAATATAGTATAATTTGTTATTCCTTATATGTTGGACCAGGATTATTTTTGTTTCAAAACATTCATGCTCTATCTCCATATTTTAAAATTACTAGTTAGTATTCTATTCTGTTTCTTTCCATTTTCTTTTTATTTATTTATTTATTTATTTATTTATTTTTATTTTTTATTTTTTTTGAGACAGAGCCTCAAGCTGTCACCCTGGGTAGAGTGCTGTGGCATCACAGCTCACAGCAACCTCCAATTCCTGAGCCAAGCGAGTCTCTTGCCTCTGCCTCCCAAGTAGCTGGGACTACAGGCGCCCACCACAACGCCCAGCCAGTTTTTGGTTGCAGCCATCATTGTTGTTTGGCAGGCCCGGGCTGGATTCGAACCCGCCAGCTCAGGTGTACGTGGTTGGTGCCTTAGCCCGTTGAGCCACAGGCGCCGAGCCTTCTTTCCATTTTCTACTATGAATTTGATTAGAGGCCATTTAAAAAAGCCCAGTGATAAAGGGCTTTCCAACATTGATAAATCCTCAAAGTGAACTTTAATTCTCAATATTTTTACATGAAGATTCCTACTGTATATATATGGAGAATTTTAAATATGGTGGACTGATTCATTAATCAGGGCTCCTCAGGTGGCAACAACAGAAATCAAAGTCAAAATAACCTTACCAAAAGGATATTTAAAGGGTGGGTATTGGTGAACCAAGGATGTGATGTCTTTTGGCAAGACAAGCTATCTTCGGCTTTCCTCTAAGTCAGTGGTTCTCAACTTTCCTAATGCCGCGATCCTTTAATACAGTTCCTCATGATGGGGCGACCTCCACCATAAAATTATTTTCGTTGCTACTGCCTAAGTAATGGCCTCATTCCCTTAGATGTCTCTCTGTCTCTCTGGCTGGGAGTATGGCCACTGCTAACTTGGGAACATATTCTTAGGCCTGTCAAAGACCACAACCGAACAGATAAGGAAATTGATTTTATTCAGTCTGTTGTGTTAGGGAGAGAACCTTAGCTCTGAAGGTCATAGTGTTTTGACCAGGTGCTTTTCTCTGACATTTTTTTTTTTTTTGTAGAGACAGAGTCTCACTTTATCGCCCTTGGTAGAGTGCTGTGGCATCACACAGCTCACAGCAACCTCCAACTCCTGGGCTTAGGCGATTCTCTTGTCTCAGCCTCCCAAGTAGCTGGGACTACAGGCGCCTGCCACAATGCCCGGCTATTTTTCTGTTTTGCAGTTCAGCTGAGGCTAGGTTTGAGCCCACCACTTTTGGTATACAGGGCGGTGCCCTACTCGATGAGCCACAGGCGCCACCCTCTCTGACACTTTTTAAGGGCAGAGTAGACAACTTATAGGAGGGGTGATTTTACATTTGGAATTGCTTTTATAATAAAGAGGAGTCTTAGTAAGTGGAATAAAAAATACTTATCTCTATTTCTAGCTAGTTTTAAGGGAACAGACAGGTCATCTAATCACTTATCAGACAAAGAATGTAAATTTGGGTAGTCTATGTTCCGAATTGTCGTAGGTAAACAGGAAGGTCATTGGTGGTTTTATCTAAGCCATATATGGATGAGTGATTTTTTGCAATAAGCTGGAACATGTATGATGGGGGAGTCTCTTGCCTTCGCCTCCCAAGTAGCTGGGACTACAGGTGCCCACCACAATACCTGGCCATTTTTTGGTTGCAGCCGTCATTGTCGTTTGGCAGGCCCGGGCTGGATTGGAACCCACCAGCTCAGGTGTTCATGGCTGGTGCCTTAGCCCGTTGAGCCAGAGGCGCCGAGCCAACGCAGCTATTTTTAGAGACAAGATCTCACTCTGGCTCAGGCTGGTCTCAAACCGTCTTAGTTTTTTTTTTTCTTTGTTTGAGACATAGTCTCACTCTATTGCCCTAGGTAGAGTGCCGTGATGTCATAACTCACAGTAATGTCAATCTCTTGGGCTCAAGAAAGCCTCTTGCCTTACCCTCTCCAGTAGCCTGGACTATAGGCACCTGGCTAGTTTTTTATTTTTAATAGAGACAGAGTCTGGCTCTTGCTCAAGCTGATCTGGAACTCTTGAGCTCAGGTGATCCACTGGCCTTGACCTCCCACAGTGGGGGGATTATAGGGGTGCGCCACTGTGCTCGGCCCTACAGAACCTATCTTGTTCGTAACCCAGGGACAGCTTGTATTAGCAAAAGTGTATTAAGAATGGGCAAATCAATAAAATCCTTGACTTCAAGAGTTCTCAAAAGAGGATCCCTGGTTTTTTTTTTTTTTGAGACAGAGTTTTACTCCATCCTCCTGGGTAGAGTGCTGTGGCATCATCATAGCTCACATCAACTTCAAACTTTTAAGCTTAAGTAATCCTCTTG
This sequence comes from Perodicticus potto, assembly GCA_963574655.1. NCBI lineage: Eukaryota > Metazoa > Chordata > Mammalia > Primates > Lorisidae > Perodicticus > Perodicticus potto. Next base: position 2,984 of record CAUYRH010177893.1, read on the forward strand.
CTTCATCCTTCCCTAGTAGCTGGGATTACAGGTACCTGCCACAATATGTGACTAATTTTTAGAGATGATGTCTTACTCTTGCTCAGGCTGGTCTTGAACTTGTGAGCTCAAGCAATCCATCCCTCTCGGCCTCCCAGAGTGGACCCCTCGCTCTTTCCTGCACTTTTCCCTTTCATCTTGCCATTTTTTGCTCTTCCCTTTCTTAGATCATTCCCCTTGAGATGAAGCTATACTGCCCCCTTTTCCTCTTGCTCCTACAGTGAAGTCCCAGGAATAGGTATGGAAAAACGTTGCCTGTTTCTGAGAATGATCTCTAGAAGTTTAAGACTGGAGTTTGTAGGGTTTTAACTGCCTGGTAGAAACATACAGAGCAGACTTCTACAATCAACCAGATATCACTGGTCTTCATTGCAAAGGCATCTTCTCTCAAAGTAAAAATCCTTTCTAAAGCTGCAAAGGGACAATTTCCATGTGAATGAAGAAAAAGTATAACTGCATGATTGAGAAACGGTTCGTGAATGAGCATGAGATCCACTCACAAACAGGAAGGAAGGCTCCAGAGAAGAGGGCAAAAACAATCCTTATTACCTTTACAATTTTGCTGAAGGAGCTGGTTGTACTCTATACAATCTAGTTAGGCTAGGCTTGTTTTCAGTGAGTGTTGATAACAATTTAACATCAGTAACAGAAACTTTTTAAGGAAATGAAAAATTATATGACAGCATATTGAGTCCCTCTGGAGATACTACTATGGGCTAAACCAAGGTTTGGTGTTTTAATTTAAAACCACCAGGAAAAGATAAAATGAAACCAAAAAATGGACAGGAGGGCGGTGCCTCTGGCTCAGTGAGTAGGGCGCTGGCCCCATATGCCAAGGGTGACGGGTTCAAGCCCAGCCCCGGCCAAACAGGAACAAAAAAATAGCCGGGCGTTTTGGTGGGCACCTGTGGTCCCAGGTACTTGGGAGGCTGAGGCAGGAGAATCGCCGAAGTCCAGGAGCTGGAGGTTGCTGTGAGCTGTGATGCCATGGCACTCTGCCAAGGGCGACAAAGTGAGACTCTGTCTCTAAAAAAATAAATAAATAAAATAAAATAAAAATTAAAAAAATTTAAAAATGGACAGGACTCTGAGTACCATGGCCTGACTATAGAAAACAGGATACCTGGTCCAACCATCCTTTCTTCCAAATGCATCAGTGTTCTTTCCTTTTGGTTGGAGAAGCCATCTTCTAGTAATTGACTGAAATGAGGAACACAAAGGGAAAGAAGAAAGGTACCCACTGCATGTTTTCTAGGCCTGTTAGAAAACATGGAGTTGTTCCTTTGGTCTCAAACATGTGAATCTATAAGAAAGGTGGTAACGGCTCAGTGCCTGTAGCACAGTGGTTATGGCACCAGCCACATACACCAAGGCTGGTGGGTTTAAACCTCACTCAGGCCAGCTAAACGACAATGACAACTGCAACAAGAACAAAGAAAATAGCAGGGCGTTGTGGCGTGCACCTGTAGTCCCAGCTACTTGGGAGGCTGAGGCAAGAGAATCGCTTAAGAGTTTGAGGTTGCTATGAGCTGTGATGCCACAGCACTCTACAGAGAATGACAAAGTGAAACGCTGTCTCAAAAAAAAAAAAAGGTGGGCGGCACCTGTGGCTCATCTAGTAGGGCGCCGGCCCCACATACCAAAGGTGGCGGGTTCAAACCTGGCCTCGCCGAACTGCAAAACAGAAAAATAGCCAGGCATTGAGGTGGGCGCCTGTAGTCCCAGCTACTTGGGAGGCTGAGGCAAGAGAATCGCCTAAGCCCAGGAGTTGGAGGTTGCTGTGAGTGTGTGACGCCACGGCACTCTACCTAGGGCGATAAAGTGAGACTCTGTCTCTACAAAAAAAAAAAAAAAAAGCTGATAAAGTAGACATTAGGGGAATCGGTACTGTTCAAAAAAGGCTTACCTCTGGGCAGCGCCTGCGGCTCAGTGAGTAGGGCGCTGGCCCCATATACCAAGGGTGGCGGGTTCAAATCTGGCTCTGGCCAAACTGCGACAACAACAACAAAAATAGCCGGGCGTTGTGGCGGGCGCCTGTAGGTCCAGCTACTCGGGAGGCTGAGGCAAGAGAATCGCCTAAGCCCAGGAGTTGGAGGTTGCTGTGAGCTGTGTGACGCCACAGCACTCTACCAAGGACGATAAAGTGAGATCCGGTCTCTACAAAAAGACAAAAAAAAAGGCTTACCTCACAAGTGTACCATTGCAGAACTGGAAGAGTCTATAGTGTTACTCTGCATGCTTTTGGCATTGTTGTAAACAAATTTCTTGCCAAGAGAATTAATGTTTGTATTGAGCATATTAAGCACTCTGAGAGCCAAGATAACTTCCTGAAACATCTGAAGAAATGACCAGAAAAAGAAGGAAGCCAAAGAGAAAGGTACCTGGGTTCAACTGATGCACCAGTCTGCTCCACCCAGAGAAGCACAGCCTGAGCTGCTGGAACCTATTCCCTATGAATTCTTGGCATAATAGGCACAGCATGCTTTGTGATAGCCAGTGGAAAGGATTCTGAGCTGCTGGAACCTATTTCCTATGAATTCATGGCATAATAGGTGTAAAAAATAAAAGACAACTGCAAAAAAAAAATGCATCATTACTCTTCATTTCTTTGGGTCTGGAATGGTTACTTCTTAGCTTGGTGTTCAGGGAGGTACACAGAGTAGCTTCAAAGGGACTTTGAATATGAAGCTGCAACTTTATAAAATTAAAATTGCACATCTGACATGGAGAGACAATGCCCTAATGGAGGCATTTCAGGTATCATTGTAGACCACTGGATGAGATCTTTTAGTATAGGTGGGAATCTTATGAAATCTGGACATTATCTCATTCAGTGTTATAGATATGCTGAAGATAAATATGTTATTCCTTTCTGACTACTCACAAAATGTGAAAATGCTATTGGAATAAAAAAATTATCCCTAGCTCTGGTCACTGTCTTGGGCTGCTGAACCCAATGAAAGTAGCTGGAATTTTTAGGGTGATTACTCTTTCTTCAAAAATAAACTTTATCTTTGGTGGAAATGGCATAAAATATATCTGTATTTAATAAACTAAATAGAATTCCTAAAGGGCTAGTCATCCAGTTTGGAAGAAAAATGACTTTACCACATTCCTACTCTCTGCTGAGTAGCTCGTTCTTGCAAAGCATTTCAAGGATACAGAAAGTTCTTATCATGTTTTTTGAATCTTCTGATTCACAGTTTCTCCATAGTAGAAGCTTCTTCTGGATGATGCTAGGTCACATTTACCAGGCTTGGCCTTTGTTTTGTCCAGAAGACAGCTCTCTCTGTCACTGCTGCTGTTGCCTTTGGCCATAAGGATTGGGTTCCTAGGCCAGGCGTAGCGGCTTGTGCCTCCCAGCACTCTGGGAGGCTGAGGCAGGCGGATGGCCTGAACTCACCAGTTGGAGACCAGCCTGAGCTAGAGCGACCCCATCTCTAAAAATATTTGGGCATTGTGGCCGGCACCTATAGTCTCAGCTACTTGGGAGGCTGAGGCAAGTGAATCTCTTGAGCCGAAGAGTCTGAGGTTGCTGTGAGCTACAACTTCACGCTATGACTCCACGGCTCTCACCTGAGAGTAACAAAGTGAGACTGTCTCAAAAAAAAAAAAAAAAAAAAAGGATTGAGTTCTTGTGCCACTCCCAGGAAAAAATTCTCCTCTGAGTTAGGGCTTACATTGCTCGAGTTGAAGTGTCAAACTGTAATCCTCTGTGAAATATTTAGATTTTGAACTCGCATTGCATTTGAACATTAACTACATGTCAACAAGAAAATAAATGGTCTCCCTTTGGTTGTGAAGTGATGTACAGGCAGAATGCCACATGAACTTGAGGCTGTTCATAGTAACACTGATCCTTTATCAAAATACAAATATTCACTCTTCAGATTCCTCTTTTTTTTTGCAGTTTTTTTTTTGGGGGGCCGGGGCTGGGCCTGAACTCACCACCTCTGGCATATGTGGCTGGGCGCCCTACTCCTTTGAGCCACAGGCGCTGCCCCGCCTCTTTTTTTTTTTTAAATTAAATCATAGCTATGTACATTAATGCAATCATGGGGTACAACATGCTGGTTTCAAACTGTTTAACATAGCCTTCATGGCATTTTCTTAGTTACTGTGTTAAGACCTTTATATTCTGCATTTAGTAAGTTTCACCTGTACCCTTCTAAGTTCAGATTCCTCTTTAATGAGAAATCTGAAAAGTTATTTATTACCAAGGACCAGAGGGCCTTTAAAATCATTGTCTTTGCGTCTTCGAGCAAGAAGCAAAGAGTGTTCTGTCCCGAAACAAATGAGCTGTACTTTAGCAGAAGGGAAGCCAGCACAGGATCCTGGATCCTGATCAATCTGACTGTTAAAATGAAACATGGTCAACAAAATTTTGTTAATTTGTAGGAAGGAGATGGCAGCTGTTGTTTTCCGGGGCGGGGGGGGACTCTTTAGCAGAGCAGACCAACAGGCAGGATTTGGGGGTGGAGCTGTAACGACAGCTGCTAGAGGTGATGGAAGACCCAGACAGATGGGAGTCTGGGGCTAGTGAGAAGAGAGAGGAACAGGTGGATAAGGAGACTGTGAGTCATGCCAAGAAAATCACTGGTGATCAGTTTAACTCCCCTAGATGAAGGGGGTAAATTGGTAATGATCATGATCATTATCAGCTCATGTTGCATGGAAAAATCTGTGCAATGTTCATTCAGGCTTTTTTTTTTTTTTTGAGACACAGTCACTTTGTCGCCCTTGGTAGAGTGCCATGGCGTCACAGCTCACAGCAACCTCCATGTTTTGGGCTTAGGCAATTCTCCTGCCTCAGCCTCCCAAGTAACTGAGACTACAGGTGCCTGCCACAATGCCCAGCCGTTTTTTTTCTTGCAGTTTGGCCAGGGCTGGGTTCGAACCTGCCACCCTTGGTATATGGGGCTGGCATTCTACCTACTGAGCCACAGGCACTGCCCGTTCATTCAGTTTTTTAAGAAAGACAAATAAGAAAGATGCTTGAAAGATGCTTCACTCAGTGAAGAAAGCAGGAGATTAAACTGTCCTCTACTACATCTTAACCAAGTATTTCTTACATTTATATTTGTTTTTATGATTACACAAAGTTAAACAGGTTTTCCACAGGACTTCTCAGAGGCTTTAAAATAGCAGTTTTAACCTATCAATATCTCCAAAAACACTGTCCAGTGGGACACAGTTTGGGAAAGTTTGTGTTCTATTTTTTATTTTTTGAGACAGAGTCTCACTATGTCACCCTCGGTAGAATGCTGTGGTGTCACAGCTCACAGTAACCTCAAACTCTTGGGCTCAAGTGATTCTCTTGCCTCAGCCTCCCAAGTAACTGGGACTACAGGTGCCCGCCACTACGCTTGGCTATTTTTTTTTCTGGCTGCAGTTGTCATTGTTGTTTTAGCTAGCCTGGGCCATGTTTGAAACCAACAGCTCTGGTGTATGTGGCCGGCGCCCTATCCACTGAGCTACAGGTGCTGCCCATTCTATTTTTTTTTTTTAACCTACAATTTTTTTGTTTTATTTTTTGTAGAGACAAAGTCTCACTTTATTGCCCTTGGTAGAGTGCCATGGCATCACACAGCTCACAGCAACCTCTAACTCCTGGGCTTAGGCAATTCTTTTGCCGCAGCCTCCGAACTAGCTGGGATCACAGGCACTTGCCACAATGCCTGGCTATTTTTTTGTCGCAGGTTGGCTGGGGCTGGGTTTGAACTATATGGGGCTGGCACCCCACCCACTGAGCCACAGATACTGCCCTTAACCTACTATTTTAAAAGGCTCAACCAAATTCAATGCATTTTATTTATTAATTACTTTATTTATTTATTATTATTTTTTATTTTCTAGAGACAGAGTCTCACTTTGTCACCCTCAGTAGAGTACCATGGAGTCACAGCTCACAGCAACCTCCAGCTCTTGGGCTTAGGTGATTCTCTTGCCTCAGCCTCCTGAGTAGCTGGGACCACAGGAGCCCGTCACAACACCCGGTTAGTTTTTAGTTGCAGTTTGGCCGGGGCCGGGTTTGAACCCGCCACCCTCAGTATATGGGGCCGGTGCCTTACCCTCTGAGCCACAGTCACTGCCTTTCACCTACTATTTTAAAAGGCTCAACCAAATTCAATGCAATTGAATTTATTAATTACTTTATTTATTTATTTTTGAGAGAGAATCTTACTCTGTTGCCCAGGCTAGAGTGCCATGACATCAGCCTACTCAAAGCAACCTCATACACGTAGGTTCAAGAAAGCATCCTACCTCAGCCTCCCAGATGATTAGCTGGAACTACAGGCACCTGCCATAATGCCCAGCTAATTTCTCTATTTTTAGTAGAGATGGGGTCTTACTCTTGGTGGAGCTGGTCTCAAACTCCTGAGCTCAAAGGATCCTTCTGCCTCAGCTTCCAGAGTGCTAGGATTACAGGCACGAGCAACCTCGCCCATCCCAAATTCAACACATTTATAACAAAAATACTGAAAAAAACAAACAAAAAACTGAATTGTCTGCAGTGAATGACTATTTTTTTTTTTTTTTTTTTTGTAGAGACAGAGTCTCACTTTATCACCCATGGTAGAGTTCCATAGCGTCATACAGCTCACAGCAACCTCCAACTCCTGGGCTTAGGTGATTCTCTTGCCTCAGCCTCCTGAGTAGCTGGGACTACAGGCGCCCGCCACAGTGCCCGGCTATTTTTCTGTTTTTGCAGTTCGGCAGAGGCTGGATTTGAACCCGCCACCTTCGACATATGGGGCTGGGACCCTACTTGATGAGCCACAGGCGCCGCCCTAGTTGTTTTATTTTTTAAATCTTTCTTGTATTTCCCATATCTATTTTTTTGGGAAAAATTTTTTGAGAGAGGAGATGGAGTCTCACTGTCTCATCACAACTGTGATACAGTGGCCTTGTCATAGCTCACTGCAACCTTAAACTCCTGGACTCAAGCGATCCTCTTGCTTCACCTTCCAGAATAGCACATATCACCACATTTGGCTAATTTTTCTTTTAATCCCGGTTTCTGGCCGGGGCTGGGTTTGAACCTGCCACCTCTGGCATAGGAGACCAGCACCCTACTCCTTTGAGCCACAGGTGCCGCCCATAATTTTTCTATTTTTTGTAGAGATGGGGTCTTGCTCTTGCTTAAGCTGGCCTCAAGCTCCCAATGTCAAGCAGTCCTCCTGCCTCGCCCACCAAAGTGCTGGGATTAGAGGTGAAAGCCACTGCACCTGTCTACCCTATTTACTTTAATGGTCCTGTACAGGAACTTGAGCTTTAAAGAAGCAATGGTGCAGTTGTAGGAGATCAATGTTGAAATTGGTGTTTTAAAAGCTCTGTGAACTTGGGTTGGTGCCTGTAGCTCAGAAGCTAGGGCGCTGGCCACATACACCAGGGCTGGCAGGTTTGAACCTGGCCCGGGCTTGTCAAACAACAATGACAACAACAACAACAACAACAACAACAAAAATAGCTGGGCATTGTGGCAGGTGCCTGTGGTCCCAGCTACTTGGGAGGCTGAGGCAAGAGAATCACTTGAGCCCAAGAGTTTGAGGATGCTGTGAGCTGTGACGTCACGGCACACTCTACCCAGGGCGACAGCTTGAGACTCTGTCTCACAAAAAAAAAAAAAAATAGTTCATAGGTGGTCAATATAAGGCTTCGCTGTTACAATGGGAGTGGGGTCTAGTAATATACTTTTTGCAATAAAGAAAAAGTATAAAAGCAAGGGCTGCAAGTCACCTACAATATCGAAAACCTGGAAATAACTCCTGAGCCCCCAAAGGTAAATAATTGAGCAAACTTACCTCTTTATTGTCTTTCACAGGCAAATCCCACTGAAACAACCCCAGAACTACACAGAAGGGGGAAAAAGCCTGTGGCAGCATTGGAGAACAGAGAACATAACATAAAGGGACCAAAATGTAGGGGAATTTCTGAAAGAAGTGAAGAAGATGGAATCTGACCAACAGAAAAGCTGATCAGCTGATCGTGCCAAGCTGCCTGGTGATTTCACACAGACAAAAAAGGGGCTCTAAGAAAAGTGGATAGGCTTCTCTAACTGCATCTTGGGAACTGCCCCAAGGCACAGTGGCAGAGTTTAGGGTCAGAGGCAGAGGTGAGGCAGGCAGTGGAGGGTGTCAAAGCATTCCCATTAAAGTCAGACACAGAGGTGGCTTCTCAGAGCTCTACAAGTCCTAGTCAAAGAAGTAATGGTGAAAAAAGTACACATATCAGAAAGACTCCAAATTACCACTCTTTGCAGAGGAGACTATCTCTTTAAAAAGTTCAAGAGAATCAAGTGAAAAAGGTATTAAAAAACAGAGTTTAGTTAGGGCGGCGCCTGTGGCTCAGTGAGTAGGGCGCCGGCCCCATATACCGAGGGTGGCGGGTTCAAACCGGGCCCCAGCCAAATTGCAACAGAAATATAGCCTGGTGTTGTGGTGGGCACCTATAGTCTCAGCTTCTCTGGGGGGCTGAGGCAAGAGAATCGCCTAATCCCAGGAGCTGGAGGTTGCTGTGAGCTGTGAAGCCACAGCACTCTACCAAGGCGACAAAATGAGACTCTGTCTCTCAGAAAAAAATGAAAAACAGAGTTCAGGACTGGCTGCAGTGGCTCACACCTATACTCCTAGCACTCTGGGAGGCCTAAGCGGGTGGACTGCCTGAGCTCACAGGTTTGGGACCGGCCTGACCCAGAGGGAGACCCTGTGACTAAAACAATAGCTGGGTGTTGTGGTGAGTGCCTGTAGTCCCAGCTACTGGGGAGGCTGAGGCAAGAGAACTGCTTGAGCCAGGAGTTTGAGGTTGCTGTGAGCTATGACACCACAGCACACTACTGAGGGTGACAAAGTCTCAAAAAAAAAAAAAAGAAAAGAAAAGAAAAAGGAAAAACAGTTCAGGAACATGGCCAGATAAAATATCCAAAACAAGCAGTTGTTCTAAATACAAACTCTAATCAGTTAGAGGGGGAAAACACATCTTTTTTACAGTAACAACAACAACAACAAATACAGCACGAAATAAGTCTCTATAAATTAAGACCTCTTTGAAGATTATAGACCTCTTTGTTGTAGAATCTTTTGAAAAATCTCAGGATGTGGAGAAATGTCTTATTTCTGAGTAGGATGACAATACTATAAAGATATGAATGCTCCTCAACTCGATCTGTACATTTATTTATTTATTATTATTTTTTTTTTGTAGAGAGAGTCTCACTTTACCACCCTCGGTAGAGTGCAGTAGCATCACACAGCTCACAGCAACCTCCCACTCCTGGGCTTAGACGATTCTCTTGCCTCAGCCTCCCTGAGTAGCTGGGACTACAGGTGCCCGCCACAACGTCCGGCTATTTTTGTTTGTTTGTTTTGCAGTTCGGCCGAGGCCGGGTTTGAACCCACCACCTTGGGTACATGGGGCCGTGCCCTACTCGCTGAGCCACAGGCACTGTCCCAATCTGTACATTTAAATTAAAATCCCCCCCCCAGGCTTGGCGCCTGTGGCTCAACGGGTTAAGGCATCAGACACGTACACCTGAGCTGGCGGGTTCGAATCCAGCCTGGGCCCGCCAAACAACAATGACGGCTGCAACCAAAAAATGGCCAGGCGTTGTGGTGGGCGCCTGTAGTCCCAGCTACTCGGGAGGCCGAGGCAAAAGACTCGCTTGAGCCCAGGAACTGGAGGTTGCTGTGAGCTGTGATGCCACAGTACTCTATCCAGGATGACAGCTTGAGGCTCTGTCTCAAACAAAAAAAAAAAAAAAAAAAATTAATTAATTAATTAAAATCCCCGAAGGTTTCGTTTGGAAATCTGTAAAACTGATCCCAAGAATTATCTGAAAGAATACAATCAATAATTTCTCTAAAGAATGAAAACTTGTCCTATCAGATATCAAAATTTAGTGCAAATCATGAAGAACATTATATCTGCATATTAAAGGCACTACAATAAAGAAAACAATTTAATTTTATTTAATACCAAATGTTTCCCAAGTTTACTTTTTGCACAATGGACCCTTGGGACAATGTACAGTTAAAAAAAATTCTACAAACAATTTGCATGATAGTGCTCTAGATCATCTTAGAAGAAAAAGAAATCACAAGGACACCAAGTTACCAGAATTTCAAAGACTGGTTGATAGTCTCTCCTCAGGGATGAGGAAGAAGCTCCTAATCTTCTGTGATCAGATTCTCTAATTTCATCTGGGCCTTATGCTCTCCAAGTTGTTTTTATTTTCTTCTAAAAAAGCCACATTTGAAAAGGATGACTATAATCGCAATCAAAACCAGAAGGCCACCAACACTGCTTCCAATGATGATAGGCAAAGATACTCTGCATCTTTCAGGAAATGATAGGGATCTTAGTTTTGTGGTTCTATGCACTCAGCCCTGCATACAGGGTACTGTTGGAAGATATTGCATCAAGCAATTCTGTTGTATCTCTCAGTAATTGCTTAGCGTGACCCAAGGTGATCTCTGCAGCTACAGTTATGTTTCTTTATCTGAGGTGATGGTACAGTTCACTGAATGCCATTCTTCCACATACTGACCCAGACTGCTCCCACAAGTGAGTCCCTGACTCTAGCTGCACACAGTGCAGGCCTGAAAGGAGAGTCAATCCCGAGACGAACTTGAGCAAACCCTGGGTCTGAAGTCTTCCTCACCATTGCAGTTGTCTTCCTTTAGGTGCCTGGCAATGGCAATTACCATCCTCTAACATCAATCTCCTTCCCTTTCTACCCCTTAAACCTCATATCCATTAAGAGCCCGAAATATTTATTTATTTATACAGAGTCTCACTATGCCTAAGAGCCCAAGTATTTATTTATTTATTTATTTATTTATTTATTTTTTGTAGAGACAGTGTCTCACTTTATCACCCTGGATAGAGTGCCATGGCATCACACAGCTCACAGCAACCTCCAACTCCTGGGCTTAGGCGATTCTCTTGCCTCAGCCTCCCGAGTAGCTGGGACCACAGGCGCCCGCCACAATGCCTGGCTAATCTTCCTCTATTCTTGATGTTATCACCCTTCACATTGTCCTTGACATCAGAGTATATTTTTTATGTCTGACCCTGACTCCTACATTTTCTCCTCTCTGCCCAACATTCAGACGCCTATCTCTGGTCCTCCCCCCCACCCCCACCGCATCATCCCTTCTCATCCCTGACTTCAGCCCTCATCCTTATCTGACTGCCCCCTGCAGTCAGCCCTTTGATTTTTCTCAACAGTAGAGTGCCTGAGATGCCCTCCACAAAACACAATGCTCCACTCTTCAGAGGGTATAAATCCCAATCCACAGAATGATTTTTGCTGTCACAGAGTAGCTGAGCCCCTAATCCACAGAAAGGACTTTCACGAAACATAATCAACTTGTCCAAAGCCAGTAGTGTCTCAGCCCACTGCCCACAATTTGATCTTGTCCAGCCTTCAATTTTTGAGCTACAATTACAATAATTGGATTTGATAGCATAAAAAAGCATAAAAAAGAAAAATAAAACACATCTTTCATGATTGTTTAGAACTAAATTTTATCATTTTACCACAGAAAGGCATTTAACAATCTCCTGATTTAAAATACTCAAGGTGCTCTGCTTGAATGAAAAAAAAATTATGATCCAATCAAAATGCCTCCAACATTAAATATTCAGGAAACTTTCTTCGTTTACAATTGCGATTCTTGGAAATTTGCCACTTTAAATTCTTCAGAATTCTCAAATAACTTTTTCTGACTTCATTTATTTAAATATCCCAGAATAGCCTCTTGAGCTATAAATTTGACAATCCCGGAGACTATTTATAGCGGGATGAGTACTCTCTGTGACTGATGTTAGTTATGTTTTATTTTGAGAAGGACAAATCGTTAAAAAGGTTGATAGGGCTGCTGGTATTTCAAACTAAAAGCAGTACCAAGGCAAACAAAGCAGCTGAGGTATTAGGCTGGAAGATAATAAAATATGATCTCAACACTGGATTCCTGGCCCCCCCAAAAAGATATGGATGTAGGAGTGGGAGGAAGGAAAAAAGATATGAATGTACTTTTTTTTGTAGACACAGAGTCTCACTTTATTGCCCTCGGTAGAGTGCCATGGAATCACACAGCTCACAGCAACCTCCAACTCCTGGGCTTAGGCGATTCTCCTGCCTCAGCCTACCAAGTAGCTGGGACCACAGGCACCCGCCACAATGCCCCTATTTTTTTGTTGCAGTTCAGCCGGGGTTGGGTTTGAACCCGCCACCCTTGGTATATGGGGCCAGTGCCTTACTGACTAAGCCACAGGCGCCAGCCACCCCCTTTTTTTTTTTAATTGAGACAGAGTCTCACTTTGTCTTGTTGGGTAGTGTGCCGTGGTGTCATAGCTCATAGCAATCTCAAACTCTTGGGCTCAAGAGATTCTCTTGCCTCAACCTCCCGAGTAGCTGGGACTACAGGCGCCCATAACACCTGGCTATTTTTAGAGACAGGGTGGAGGACTGGGGGTGGTGGTCTCACCCTGGCTCAGGCTGGTCTCTAAACCTTGAGCTCAGGCAATCCACCTGCCTCAGTCTCCCAGAGTGCTAGGATTACAGGCATGAGCCACTGTGCCCAGTGATATGAATGTACTTTTTACCAGTTTTGCTGACAGCTGGAGAGGCCTTCCAATAGACAGTCAGTAACCCAGATCTTTTAGGTTGACTAGACACTTCAGCCTAGGAATCCTGGGCTGTTTCCCCAGTGCTTAATAACTCAGATAAAAAGATGGAGATAGGACTCTATGTTATTTATTTATTTATTTTTTGAGACAGAGTCTCACTATGTTGCCCTCGGTAGAATGCCACGGTGTCACAGCTCACAGAAACTTCAATCTCTTGGGCTTAAGCGATTCTTTTGCCTCAGCGTCCCAAGTAGCTGGGACTACAGGTGCCTGCTATAACACAGCTATTTTTTTGTTGTACTTGTCATTGTGGTTTAACAGGCATGGACAGGGTTTGAACTTGCCAGCTCCGGTGTATGTGGCCAGCGCCCTAACCACTGAGTGACAGGTGCTAAGCCCAGTTTTATATTTTTAGTAGAGACAGGGAGGGGGTGGTGAGGTTGTGGTGGGGGGTCTCACTCTTGCTCAGGGTGGTCTCAAACTGAACTCCTGACCTCAAGCAATCAATCCACCCACCTCAGCCTCCCAGAGTGATAGGATTATAGGCAGGAGCCACAGCACCCAACCTATATACCACATTTAAAAAAATCCATTCATGGACAACCCAATGGACATTTGGGTTCTTTTCACCTTTTGGCTATTGTGATTAAGGTATTTTGGATATGGGTGTGTACAAATCTGTTGTCCCTGCTGTTTTTTTCTCAGGATTTTCCTTGCTGCCTCCACTCCTTTTCCAGGTAGCACCTGGTATTTGTCTTTGGGGAAAAAACTCAAAAAACTCAATTTGTATTAGCCAAAATGTGAGAACTATGTGTTAATTTGCAAGTTTAAAGGACAACAACCAGGGCTTTCACATTGCTCTCAGAGGCTTAAGGACCTCCCCAGGTATCAGGAAATGTAGAAATTTAAAAGGACAGAGTGGTAGAGAAATGTAAATTCACCTTAACTCATTCATATTTTGATTTATTTATTTATTTTTTGAGACAGAGTCTATGTCACCCTCTGTAAAGTGCACTAGAGTCACAGCTCACAGCAACTTCAAACTCTTGGGCTTAAGAGATTCTTTTGCCTCAGCCTCCCAACTAGCTGGGACTACAGGCCTCTGACACGATGCCCGGCTATTTTTAGAGACAGGGGTCTTGCTCTTGCTTAGGCTGGTCTGGAACCTGTGAGTTTAGGCAATCCACCCACTTCGGCCTCCCAAGTGCTGGGATTACAAGCGTGAGCCACTGCACCCAGTAGGTAAGAACATTTTTTTTTTTTTTTTTTTTTTTTGCAGTTTTTGGACGGAGCTGGGTATAAACCCGCCACCTCCAGCTTATGGGGCCGGCGCCCTACTCCTTTGAGCCACAGGCGCCGCCCCGGTAAGAACATTTTTTGAAATAAAAAGACAGAGTGCAGTGGTGTCATAGCTCACTGTTACCTCAAACTCTGGGGTTTAGGTGATTCTCCTGCCTCAGCCTCCCAAGTAGCTGGGATTATAGGAGCACCTTGACGCCAGCATTATTTTACTATTCTTTGTAGAGATGGGGTCTAGTGCTGTAGCTCCAGCTGCTCCCCAACTGCTAGCCTCAAGCACTCCCGCGCCGGCCGCCCCCCCCGGGCGGTGGGGGTGTGGGGGGGGGGGGGGGGGGGGGGGGGGGGGGGGGGGGGGGGGGGGGGGGGGGGGGGGGG
>CAUYRH010177898.1:0-29819 GCA_963574655.1 Perodicticus potto
CCTGCAGTCCCAGCTACTTGGGAGGCAGAGGCAGGAGACTCGCTTGAGCCCAGGAATTGGAGGTTGCTGTGAGCTGTGATGCCACAGCACTCTATTCAGGGTGACAGCTTGAGGCTCTGTCTCAAAAAAAAAAAAAAAAAATATATATATATATAGTTACAATCCTGGCGGGCAGAGCTGGGTCTTAGTCAAGCTTTCATTCCCATATAGCACCTGCAGAAATGCTTGCCCAGGGCAAAGTGACCCCTGAATGTGTCTTTTTTTTCTTTTTCTTTCTTTCTTTCTTTTTTTTTTTTTTGGAAGCAGTCTCATTCAGTCACCCTGGGTAGAGTGCCATGGCATCATCATAGCTCACAGCAACCTCAAACTCTTGGGCTGAAGTTATTCTTCTGCCTCAGCCTCCTGAGGAGCTGGGACTACAGGTGCCCAGCACAATGCCTGGTTAGTTTTTCTATTTTAGTAGAGGTGGTGTTTTGCTGTTGTTGCTAAAGCTGGTCTTGAACTCCTGAGCTCAAGCAATCCACCCACCTCAGCTTCCCAGAGTACTAGGATTACAGGCGTGAGCCACTGCACTTGGCCTCCATGAATGTGTCCTGAGCATCCCTCCTTTGGTGCATTTGTCCCCCTGTATGACATCCAGGGGAGGAGCCCAGAGTAGGAGTCTGTATACACAGTGCCTGGCACATAGTAGCTACTCAGTTAATGTTTGCTGAATGGACCAATAATAAAGTGAAAGAAGGAAGATGAGATGAACAGGACGGGGCGCTCCTTGCCCTTAAAGAGCTCCTAGTCCATTGCAAGGGTGGAGGAGATAGGCAGAGAGTGAGATTGGAGAACAAATGCTATTAAAGTAGACAATTCCATCAAAGAAGCGCTGCGGGAATACCAAAGAACTGACCAGGGAGAATCAGAGATGGCTCCCTGGAAAACGTAGCATTCGAGATGGTCTTTAAAGTGGGGAAACCCATAGGCAGAAACTCAGGAAAATCTCAAGCAATTCTGCTCATGCCTGACTCCGCAGGCAGCAGGGAGCCATGGAAGACCTAGGGGCCAGGGAACAAGCAGCTCAATCTGATCCTGCATCTCAGAAATCACATCCAGGGAGGGCACTGGATCAGAAGGACTGCAGGAGGCCAGCAGGAGCCTCCACTGAGATGCAGGGTGAGATGCTTGAGTGACTGAGGGAGCTGGCTGTGGAGTCTGAGAAAAGCGGGTGAGAGGCTCCACAGAAATGGCCTGAAGGAAGTGGAAATTAGTTCAGTGTGGGAGAAGAGTGCTGGGAGGATTTGGGGAACTGATGTGAGGCTTGAGAGAGTAATGAGGCCTTAATAGGCATGGTGCGGTCCCCGCAGGAGCTGCTTCCCAATCAGTTCGTTCTACCTGGGTGGGGATGACACAGATGCAGAGTTTGGGAGGGAGGTCAGGGTCCCAGAGACAGTGCTGAGAGTTGGCTGAAGCAAAAGCTGAGGCATGGGAGGGGATGAGGTCATGAAGAAGAGAGTGTGGGTGAGAAAAAAGATGGAGGCTGAGGACAGAGCCTAGGGAAATGCCCACTGTTGGGAGGGAAGGGATCCGGAAGTGAGGGGAAAAGGAGCAGCCAGAGAAGTGGGAGTCCCCCCATTTTCTCCCTCTTTTCCAGTGCTGTTTGGCCTCTGCCCAACTTGGCCCTGAGCTGTGCCACATCCTGCTGTGAGCAGACCCTGTGGCTTGCCCAGCCTCCAAGGAGTCAGAGGCAACAAAGCCCAATGGTTGAGTGCTTGGGCTCTAGACCTGGTCAGAACTGGGCAAAATTCCCAGGTGTCTCCAACCCAGACCTCAGGCAAGCCACACTTTTTCTGGTCCTCAGCCCCCTCACCTTCCTAAGGGGATCACAACGGGACTTCTGTGACTATTAAGTGGGATAATGCATGTTATGCACTTGGCACTCAGGCCTGGCAATCCCTCAGAGCTCAATAAATGGTGGCTGCTATTATGATTATTACAGAGCAGGGATGGGGTTCTGGCGCTTGGTCTGGCAGGTCCAAGGAGCCCACCATCTCCCAGAGGCGTTGGTGACTGATCGGGCCTGGCCACCTGTACTCGCCTGTTCTCAACGCGCCGAGACCCCCCCCTGCCAGCCTCCGGAGGCCAGAGCCAGGGATCGTGGAACTGGGGCAGTCACAGCCCTGCTCGAGGAGGGACAGGACCCCACCCCCACTGCGGTCTTCAGTGCCAGCTGGGGAGGAAGTGGGGTCTCAGTCCCAGGGTTGGGGATCCTTCTGGGCGTGTCAGCCGCGACCCCACCCCCGCAGCTCCGTGCACCGGCTCCTCTTCCTCCCGGGCCCCGCAAGAACCCGGGTCCGCGGCAATTCGCCTGCTCACGCGGGCTCCGCGGCGCCCCCTCCGCGCACGCGCATCCACGCCCTGGCCCCCACCAGGCCCGGCTACTCCCAGCGCTCAGGGTGGGTGGGTCCAAGTTGGGAACAAGGTCCCGGGTATTGAGGCGCCGGTCGCGGTCCAAGTTGGGGGCAAGGTCGCGCAGGCGCCGGTCCCAGCGTTTTCGGGTGCTCCACTATTAAGCGCGCAGACGCCTGGTCCCCCGTCCCGCACCCCAGGCGCGCCCCCTTCGGGGTCCTGGAGGATGGCCGGTGGCGCCGGCTAGTGCCGGCTGGTAAGGCCGATCCGGCGAAGGTCTTGGGATCGGTGGCTTCTGGTTGTTGTCTCTTCACTCACTGAGGCCTGAACCGACGGCTTTATAGAGTCTCAGTTGCCCCTTCTTAACCTCAGGCTAAGGGATCCTTGGGAAACAGGTCAATTGATCCTGTCTGTGCAGCCTCATCTGGGCTGGAGGAAGAGATATGGTCTGGTCCGCTGAAATCTGAGGGACATTTACCCGCACCTCATCCTACCAGACCTGGCAGGGGCTCCCTGAGAAGAGGGGGCTTGACTTTCTACCAGCTGGGCTCAGGTCTGGGGGTCCTGACTGTTCAAGCCAGAGTCGTCTGAGCTGGGAGGCCACCATTAACTAGGCCACCCCTGGGGGTGGGCGGCGGGGGCTGGAACTGGGTCTCCAGGGGAGGTGGCGGCAAGGGCCAGGGCTTTGAACAAACCACAGAAGGTTTCTGCAATATCAAAAGAGCTCTTAGAGACTAATCATATAGGGAGAGGGGGAACAGTTGGTGAAAGAACTTCTGCTTGGCTCCCATCACGGAGGATCAAAAAGCATTCGGTCAAAGAACCTTTAAATACCTTAAAAAGCAGGTGAAGCCAGTTCAGTGGGTTCTAAGAGGGATTGAAACGCTGGTCTGGAGCTGCAGACAAGCTGGACAGCAAGTGCTGGGCAGGGATGGGAGGGCGGGGGGCAGGGGGTGCGCCACTGAGGCAGGTGGAAGAAATGGAGACTATAGATCACCAGCCCACCTCCCCCATGATCCAAAAGTCACTGTGGAGAGGATGGGGAGGGCAGAAAACAATTCAGTCTGTCAGAATTACCAGCGACCCTGGATGCTTCTGGGCAAAGGATTTTTATCTTGAACCTATAGGACTTTCCCCCCAACACGTACCCAATTATGGGCAGAATATGTTTGTTTTTTGTTTTGTTTTTTTTTTTTGAGACAGAGTCTCACTTTGTTGCCCTGGGTCGTCACAGCTCACAGCAACCTTCAGCTCTTGCGCTTAGGCGATTCTCTTGCCTCAGCCTCCTGAGTAGCTGGGAGTACAGGCGCCCGACACAACACCTGGCTATTTTTTTGTTGCAGTTTGGCCGGGGCCGGGTTCGAACCCGCCACTCTCGGTATATGGGGCTGGTGCACTACTCACTGAGCCACAGGTGCTGCTCAGAATATTTACACATGCATTTTTCTACAGAAGTGAGGTACAGGGGTCTAAAACCCAATCAAGATTTTAAAAAACAGGCTAAGTACAGTGGCTCATGCCTATAATCCTAGCACTCTGGGAGGCCAAGGCACTTGAGGCCAAGCCTGAACAAGAGTGAGACTCCTGTCTCTACAAAAAATAAAAAATTTAGCCCAGCATGGGGGCACGAATCTATAGTCCCAGCTACTCAGGAGGCTGAGGCTAGAGGGTTACTTTGAGCCTGGGAGTTTGAGATTGCAGTGAGCTATGATGGTGCTACTGTACTCTATCCTGGGTGATAGAGACCCAGTCTCAAAAAAATAAAATTAAAACCACAGCATCCTTCTGGTACAGACTGATAAACTGAGACTGAGAAAGACTGAGTAAATTGACAAGCTAAGGAGCTTCCATAGAACATCCTGATGAGGGGGTCTCACTTGCACCCATGGTCCTCTGTCAGTCTTAGGTCCCAGAATTTGCTCAAGACCAAAGGGTAGAGAATCCTCTTCTAAGGGTGGTGAGGGATTTGAGGGGCTGAGCCAAGCACTTGGGGGTGTCACGGTGGCTATGGAGTAAAGGGAGACTCAGAGCTAGGCCCTGGATGGGGAGGGAGGAGGTTATAGGGAGAAGGGATGAGGAAGACTAGGTGGGTTGGGGTAGGGTTTCCGGCCATGCAACATGTCTTGAGAAACCCTTGGGGACCTGTGGCTATGGAAGGTCAGCCTGAGGTAGGGTTCTTGTGGCTGGACCAACAGGGAGCCAGGAAAGACCCTCAGCTCTTGCTATATTCCCAGTGTATGCTCATATCTCTAAGTGCTGTGATTATTAGGCCTATTTTATGGATGAGAAAACTGAGGCCTGAGATGTCAAGTAACAAGCCAAAGGCAAACAGCTAGAGAAACAGGCAGAGCCAGGCTCAGAGTTCAAGTCTAAGATTCTTCCTTTGATGCTGTGGGACTCTTCAGTACCAGGCCTCTATAGCAGAGCCCAGAAGAAGTGTGAGGTGTGTAGGCCCTGAGTAGGCCTCTGAGTTCCTGGGTCTGGAGAGAGGAGGTAATTAATCAGCGACTAGTGATTGTGATGAGGTGGGTATAGAGATGGCTGCCTTCTGGGAGTTTGCTGTTGTTCCTTTCAGAGTAGATGATATCTGTTAATTTTATACTTTTACCTTCTCCAGATTCTTATCTTCTGCAGAGGAGGAAGGAGAAGACTGGCAGGTGGCTATAAGGACAAGATGGCAGAACAAGTCCTTGCTCCTGGCTCTGCTGTTGCCCTTCACAGCTGTCTTCTAGCTGGTCTCAGCCTGTCCCTTCTGGATCAGGCCAATGCTCAGCCTGAGCCTCTTGCCACATAAACAATGGCAAGGAGAGAGGTGTGTTTGTTCTGTCACATGAGCTGCACAAACAGCTTCCTCAGCACTTTTATTAATAATTCAGCCTGTAGCCCAGGGGGTTCAGGTAGGGGGACAGGAGCTATACAGAGACAGCAACTATGGAGCTGGTACCAGGTAGAGGCCAGAGGGGAACCCAGGAGCTCTGCCTCCTAGCCGTGGCCTAGCAACAGAGCCAGGTGGCCTCAGGGGCCCTGTCTGGGAGAGTAAAGACCTAGCATCTGCTCTTAAGGGACAGAATGTCCCTCTCTGCTTCAGGTCACTCCTTAAAGTTGACCCAGGACACCTGGCCCTGAGGATAGTGCCAGATCGGAAACAGGCCTGAGGGGTTCATAGCATGCAGCATGGCAGTCCTTAGGGAACTAGGTGCTGCCAGCATTTCCTGCCACGTCATGGAACCCAGGACACAGGGACCAGCAACGTCATGGAATGAGAGGGCCTCTCTGGGCCTCCTTTCACTGGGGGCTAGAAGGGAAAAAGCTGAACACCAGAGGCCCAGGCCCTCCTGCTTTGTGAAAAAGGGCAGAACAGGGGTGATTCACAGCCTCTGATTTCTTTTCTCAAGGGAACTGTATACTCTTGTACACTCTATTTCCTCCCTTCTCCCAATTCCCTGGGAGTTCTCAGAAGATAGGAACTCACAGCTGGCTTGGCTCTCATCAATGCTCCAGCAGAAGACAGTAGCCTTCAAATGCAGCAGAATGGCTTGAGGTTAGACATCCTGAAGAAACTTCCCTGACAGGCAAAACATGGGATTGGGGAGTATGTGGTGTCTCTCTTAAGGGTCAATAATAATAATAATAGCATTCTATGTCTATAAAGAATAAGTTATATGCTACAAGTATCATTTTAAGTGATTGAATTGTTTCATCACAGTTAACTTTATAACAGTTGAAGGAAATTGATGTTATTATTATCCCCATTTAATGGATGAGGAAACTGAGACCCAGAGGTGTCTGCCCAGTATAAATGGCAGAATCACATGAATTTGTATATGTACCTCTTTCCAATGATTCTGCATCTCCTAAACAAAGTGGCTGAGGCCCAGAGAAAAAGTGCCTTCCAAGTTTTTCCAGTGTCAGTGATATAGGCAGAAACTAAAAAACCACCTCAAATTTTAATGCCCTAGAACCTTATTTTGTGTAACTGCATCTCATTGGGTTTATCTTCTATGTCTGAGGGACTGTCCAGCTCTGACATTCTGGAACAATGACCATCTAATGCCTGCTGGGAGTAAGTGAAACTGAGATTTTTATTTTTGTAGGGGGTAGGCTATAAGCTCTCAGATAGGAACAAGCATTGGGTCTCTTTGTGAATCTCACAGTGGTTGCAAAAGTCTGGGAGTCACCAGCAAGTGTTACCCTGAGTTCTCTTACCAGCTCCCTGGGCTGCTAGCTCTGGAGATTTTAGCTCTCTTGGTCAATTCCTTCTCTTCTAGAGGCTTTGTCTTCACCTTCTGACACCTGGAGGAGGGGTGGCCCCAGCCATCTCTCAAATGTCCTCTCCATCAACTCTGAAAAACTAGGTGATTCTAGATGCTCTGTGAAGATGCTTGGTGATTCTAGTAAAACTCTGTGATTCTAGATGCTTGGTCATTCTAGTAAAGCTCTGTGAAGTGGCAATGATGCGGAATTCTTCTGTCTTTCTCCAGGCTCTCAGGTTGATGGTGGGAAGGCTCTGGGGTGGGGAGATTACCGAACAGGGAACCTCTCTTTGTGCCCATCCATGGTGGGGTGAGGGGGTGGAAGGAGTGGGATGAGAAGGGGTGCCCTATTTGCTCTTTACTAGGGCAATGAGGGAGGCAGTTAGAGTGGGAGGGGCGATGACCCAGGGCTGGAGGCCCTGCTGTCCCAGCCTGTTGATTTGACTTTCTGGGGTTTGCCAGGTCCAAAAGACAGGTGTGTACAGCTCCTGATTCTTGGCTGCATGTGGGTGAGGATGGCTACAGGGCATATGGAATAGACCTTGATCAAAGGGTGGGGGCTGAAATTTCAGGCCACTGAGAAATTGTCTGCCTTAACCTACAGTTGCCTTTTTCCCCATCCATTTTTAATTAGAACATTCAATCCCGGGAAATCTGTTCTCCACTGGAACAATCTTCATGGAGGTTTGCTGGGGGAATTTTCTTATCTGTTTTGCAACCGGAAAAGCTGTGGGTGGAGGTGATGTGTATGTGTGTTGCAGGGGGATAGGTTCCATGTGAGTTCAAGAGGGTGGAGAGAGAGAGAAAGAGAGAGAATATGTATGTATTGGGGAGACTTGACATAGAGGTTTGTCCCTGTGGGTGCTGGCTGCCTTCTGTGCTGTGGGCAGGTAGAGGCATAGCTGGACATGAACGGCACAGTATAAAGTAAGTTAAGTGGATTTCTTGGGGTGAGAATAGGAATCCTTGTCTCTGGAAAGCTGGACTCATCTGTGAGATGCGTTCTCAGTGGCGGGGAGGGCAGGTTGCTGCCATAGGCCCTGGGATTTTGCCCTCTTGCCTACCCACTTCAGTGCAGGGTAGCGGCAGCACTTCTACTGTGGGAAGCTTCAGTATGTGTGTCTCTATGTGTGGAAGGCATGTTTGTGTGTGTGGGGGGGATTAAGTATGTAGATGTATAGGTCTCTGTACAGGGAGGTCTCTGTACCTAATATCACGGATATTTCAGTTCCAAGCTTTCAAAGCACTTGAGAGACAGGTCTCTTCTCATCCCTGCCTCAGATTCAAATAGTTTCAAAGCTGAGAAAGGAGTAGTGTTCACCGAATTTTGTGCTAGGTGGGCAGGGTGGCTGATAGACCAAGAGAGCCCCCAGGTTAGAAGGGTAAGGAGGGATTTCCTTCCTCCCACTGAGGTGCTGGAGTCAAGGATGGAAGGGCAGGTGTGGTTCCCAGAGAGGGATGACCAAAGGTTGGAAGGTCTGTTTTCTTCTTTTGTGGGGCTGGGTTAAGTGGAGAGGGTCACTAGACCTAGATCCCCCATTCAGAACAGAGATCCTGGCCCTTTCCAGTTCCAATTGTGCGCAAGCTCAGGGAATGTCCAGAGTGGTGAGGCCCAGGCTCAGCGCTGGCAAAAACTCCACTCCGGGTTTTTCTACACACCAGCCCATCTTCCCAGGACCGCCAAGTAGTCGAGTCCAGAGCTGACGCCCTAGAGCCTCCACCAAGCGGAAAGCTCGGAATGGATTTTCACGCCTTTTGGAACGGAGCCAAAGCACACCTCGGAGAAGGTGGACTGCTCGGCGGCTCTGTTCCGTGCGAGGCTGCTGCCCTAGGGGCGCACGGGCAGGGTTGATCGCCCTGTGCGGCGGGACCCGCAGGCTCGAAGAGCCCCGCCTCGAAGCTCGGCAGCCCTCCCCGCGGGGGCTGCGAGCGGGCGGGGCGCGGGGCGGTGGCCGTGCCCTCGGGGCGGCTCTGGGCGCGGTGGGCGCGGGCTGGCTGCAGTGCGCTGCGCGGCCGGCAGCGGGCGGCAGCGGGCGCAGGCGGCGGCCCAGGCAGCGGCGCTCCGCGGCTGGCGGGCGGCGCCGGCGGTGCCCCGGGCGCGCTCGCACACACGCTCACACACACACATACACACAGCCTCGTACACACTCACACACGCTCCGGCGCGCACACGCGGCGCGCAGGCCGGAGGGAGGAGGCTCGGCTCCGCGCGGCTAGGCGGCGGCAGCAGCGTGCTCCGCGGGCAGGCGGGAGGGCTGGCGGGCGGCCCCCGCTCCCCGGCTCGGCGGCCCGGTGCAGCCCGCGCGGCCCCCGCCCTCGGACCCGCACCCGGGGGTCGCCCGGCTCCATGCCCTGCAGCGGCGGCGGAGCAGCGCGCGGCCGCGGGCGGCTCTGAGGAGCCCGGAGGGAACCGGCCAGGAGGGGACCATGTACCGGGACCCGGAGACGGCCAGCCCAGGTAAGCGCGGCCCGGCGCGGACTGGGGCGCCCCGCGCCGGCTGACAGGACGGCGACAGCACCGGGCGCCGTCTCGGAGCCCCAGCCGGGGGCTGCTGTCAGCCCGAAGCTGCATGGACTCCCCCCGGGTCATCGTAGCCCCGGAGCCGCCGGTTCGAGAGGCAGAGGCTCGGACCCCGGTCCCCTGCAGTCCGGACACTGCCAGGCTTGATGTCCGGGGCCGGCTTCGCAGTGTCCCCACAAGGACCTGCCCCCCCCCACCCCCCAGCAGCCCAAGGACAACGTGTGTGGCGGAGCGAGGAGTCGCTGCCCCGTGGGAGCCGGGCAGTGCCTTCAGAGGCACCCCTGGCTCCCCAGCCCCAGTCCCCTGGGGGTACCAGCCTGGCGGACCCCAGGGCGAGGATCTCGACAGCTTTGGGCCAGGGTTGTGGACACCGGAGATCGGAGTGGCATCGGCGGTGCCAACTATGAATTGAGAGGATGACAGGGGGCAGGTGGGAATCTGGTGCAGCGGCAGGACAGAGAGGCTCTGGGGGGTGGGGAACTGCAGGAGCGCTGAAGGGGAGACAGGGCCACCTGAAGGGAAAGAGCAGAGGGTGATGAGAATGGGGGTGTCAGGAGAATGTTCTCCTAGGCTTGGGGAGGGGGGAAGCAAAGACCCCAAACTCACTCCAGTCCTGTCCGGGGATAGGAGGGGAGAGGGGGAGGGGCCTCCTCCTTTGCATTTCTCCTTCTACCGGGGAGTGGCCTGGGAGCCCACTGTCTGCTTGGCATCCTCCGAGCCAAAGCCTAGGAATCTTTCCTCCCTCCTCGGAAATTGCTCTGCCATTTCCTCACTGGCTCCTGATGTCTCCTCACCCAGTGCCCACCTGTAGGCAGGTCCCCTGCAGCTCCTGCCCCGGCTCAGTCCCAGCTCCCATCTGGGGTGTTGAACCCCAGACCCAGCACCCCTAGCCTGCCAGTTCTGGCATTCAAGGTCTCTGTTTCTGGGCTTGTCTCTAATGTTAAAGGCACAACACCCCACCCAGAAGCTGCTCCCAGATAAAGAGCCTTTAGGCCTCCTGCTATCAGCCTCCTGGGGGTTGGAGAGATGCTGGGGCTAGAGGGACAGCTCTAAGACCCTCTGTAGCCCTAAGTCTCTAGAGTGCAGTCTGGTGAGCCCTGGCTTTGCTGGTTCTTGCACCAGACCCGCATTTGCTGTTTCCTCTCTAGGAGCAGCCTCAGCCTGTCCCTGCCTCCTGAAATCAGCTCCCACCCCCTTCAATTCATTTCAGCCCAGTCGATTGAGGATGATCTCCTGGGCACCAGACAGTGCCCTCACTCAGCAGTTGGGTGTAAGGATGAAAGAGACTCAGTCTCTTTCTCTGAAACCTTGCACCCTTCTGTGCATGTCCTTTAGGCGATGACAGAAGTGGCATTGCCTTTGGAGAGCCCTCTCCTCATCTGTCTGGGCCCAGATCACATACCCTGGCATCTTCCCCCAAGAAGCTGACAGCTTCTAGCACATGGAGCAAGGACAGGGGCATTCTCTTGCTTGATCTGCCATCTCAGAAGCCAGTAGCTTAGTTCAGAGACCAGCGTTGGGGAATGAGGATTGGAGGGGGGAATACAGTAAAGACATTCCCCTCCCTGCCCAGCCATGTTAGCAGCCTCTCCCCATCCTGGTAGGCCACTGGCCTGGGACCATGCTCTTGTCCCTCTCTTTTCCTCTTCTTTCCTCCCGTGCCTGGGCACCATGACATCACCACTCTTCCAAGCACCCCTGCCCTCTCCATGGAGGCCAACTTGACGTACCTGGGCTCTTCTGAGCAAAAGCATCTGGAATCCCGTGCTGCCCCTGGCGTGTTGGCAGCCCCAGGACCTTTTCCTGGCTACCTCCTTGAATATGCCTCTCTGCCTGGGGTTGGGACCTATCTTACCCACTTCAGCTGTAGCTGCAGGGCCCAGCAGTGCCTGTGGCAGGGACATCTCGCCCTGGAAAAGGGGCTGACCTGAGGCTTCCCCCGGCGTGGACACTGGGCTGGGTGGGATCAGAAACTGGAGAGAGCTGTCAGCTTATGAGCCTAGTCTTTAGGGGATCTCCAAAGGATTGGAGGTCTCAGCTTGGCCTCAGTGTCTCCTAGAATGCCTGCTCACCTTGTGTAATCCCTAGAGGTCCGCAACAGCTTTTCCTCCCTCTGCTCCAGCTAGCCCAAGGCTTCACTCCCCGAGCCAGGACTCTGTGTCTCCCATTTCTGTCCCCACAACTCCCCTTGGCTGGCACCAGGTGGAAGTGAGATATGCAACTCAGTTCCTGTGTAACGCAGGCCTGTCCCTCCTCTCCCCTCTGGTCCCCTAGGGGCCAGTGCCTTTTACATACACCCTGATCCCCTCATCTCTCTCCCAGGAACACCTGCGGCTCAATTTTTTTGAAAAAGAAATCTCCTGTCTTCCCCTCCTCTGTCATGCCCCCCTGGTTCCAGAGAGTACCTGTGGTACACCTTCCCTCATCCCACTCACTCAGCAGGTCCCCAAAGGCCCAGCCTACTGACAAGTGCAGTTCCCTCGCCACTTGGGTCCCTAGCCCCCAGACACTTTACTCTCTGATCTATTATCGGTGAAGAGAGGGACTGTGGGGGAAAACTGGGAGCCTAGTGAAGACTAGGGACCAGCCCTGTCTCATGCACACCCATGAGCTCCTGCTCCAGACTCTGCCCAGCCCCCCACAGGCACACCTGCAGCCTCCTTTCTGCCTGATCTCCTTCTGTAGACTTGAGGCCCCTCCCTGCCCTCAGCCTTCATCCTCTGCTCATCCTGAAGTCTCTCTGTCCCTCCGACTGCCTGTCCCCAAGCCAGGCAGGGCCTCAGCAGGCCTGCAGGGGTCAGCGTTGCAGTGGGCAGGCAGGACAGCAGCAGGGAGGGAGGGAAGGAAGGAGAGGTGACCTTGCAGTGAGCTAGTGAGCAAGGCCAGAGGGAACTGCTGGGAGAGAGGTCAGGTCCTGAGGACTGCCTGCCCTGTCCCCCTGCCCTCAGTAAGTTTGTCCCTGGAGATAGCAGCCTCCTTTTCTCCCACCTGTTAGTGAGCTCTGTCCCCTATAGATACTCTATCAGGCAGGTCATTCCTTGGGGCTATAGGGGACAGACTCAACCATACTGCATGGGATAGGGGACCTTGACACAGTGAGTATCCTGTCTCAAAGCAGAAGGATCCATGAGATTGTCCAGGCCAACCCTGTACTCACCAAGCACAAGTTAGGGGGAGAAGCTAGAGTGGGGGCAGAAGTAAGGGATATGGTGGAAAAGGCAGATCAAGGGTAAGCTGTGAGGACCCTACTGGAATTAGGGACCAGAGCTGGAGTATGGGAAGGTTCATAGAGTCCTAGCTATGTCTGAGCATTTCACTGACAATCTCTCTCCCTATCTACCTCCCCTGAACCTGTCCTATTGGTGCAGTCACGGGCCTCCCTGGTCTGGGTTCAGGGTCTGGGACTAAAGATCAAATAATCTCCCCACCCCCACCGGCCGAGGCAGGTCTAAAAGGGCAGGATGGTTTCCATGGGGCATGGGCCAGA
This sequence comes from Perodicticus potto, assembly GCA_963574655.1. Lineage (NCBI taxonomy): Eukaryota > Metazoa > Chordata > Mammalia > Primates > Lorisidae > Perodicticus > Perodicticus potto. The sequence goes on from CAUYRH010177898.1 coordinate 12,656, forward strand.
GTAGCCAGCACCCCCAAGCTGTAGTGTTACTGTGGAGACAGGCCTCTCTTTGGCCCTGGTTCATAGTGTTCTGTGGCCTTAGGGCGACAGCTTGACTAACAGGCTGGGTATTCAGGGATTGGAGAACTGGTGGGAGGGAGATAGCCCCAAAGCCCCTCCTTGTGGCGGTGGTGGGGGAGGGGCTAGAGCAAGATGGCTTGGGGTGAGAACATACAGGGCCAGCAGGTGACAGGTAAGGGGACAGCTGCAAGGTAGGGGAACAAGTGAGTGTCAGGTGAGCAAAGACAGTGCCTGGGCAGCTAAGTCCTGCCCCGGGTTCAGAGCTAAGGGGCATTGAAGGCAAAATAGATTGTCCATGGGGCTGTCCCCTTGTCACACTCTCTATCCCTGGGTTGCTGGATATTTTGTGAGAATGGCAGGGAAGGTGTATAAGGTACCCCTCCTTTCCCACCACTCTTGATTTCCTCCCCACCCACACTCTGTTCACTCAAGGACTGAATCCTTATTGAATCCCGAGGGACCATTTTTAATAACTGCTTCCCCCAGGGAAGCAAGGCTGAGAACAGCAGGGAGAGGATGGTGAGGGGGTCACGTTGGGGCAGGAGGCCCAGTCCTGAGCAGAGGACTCAGCTGGAGGAGTTGGCTCGCTGGCTCCAGAGGCACTGAAGCATCCCAGGTGGGCACGGGCAGCCCTTCATGGAGCTGGCCTCCTGCCCCATGGAGAGTACCCAGCAGGTGGCCCATGTGCACAGTGAGGTCAACTTGTTTTGTCAGGGCGGTCACTGGTCTGGCCATGTGCTAGAGCCAGCCTGTGCCAAGCCCAGCCCAGCCCAGGTGCCTGCCCTCCTTGCCAAGGCACCCCAGCCAGTGGTGCCAGGCAAATTATGCCAGTTCCATAGACATGGAGGTCCCTGACCTTCCAGGCAGCAGGGCAGCCCTGCTGGGCCCTATCCAACTTGTGTCTGGAGGGCAGGGCTTTAGTCTCACCCAGAAGAATTCCCCAAGGGTTGAAACAGAGTTGGCAGACAACGTAGGACCTGTGGAAGGGGCTGGATGGTGACCAGAGCCTGTGCCTGGAATTCCAGACCTGTTTGGTTGGAAGGTGGGCTGGCACACTGAGCTTGCCCTGGTGGGCTCTGGAACTTCCACTTGCTGGGGCCCCTTGGGAGAGGTATGTGGCCTGTGGCGCTGGACTAGGAGCTGACTTGTATCTTGAGCCAGACCCCCTGCAAATTAGTATGTTCAGGGAATTGATACATTCATATGATTGTGTGTGCCATGAGAGGGAGGGCGGGGTGAGGAGCACTGTGTCTGTGTATACCTACGTTCAAGTGCGGGCGGCAGCTGGACGGCCGTAATAGCTGTGCTCGAATGAGTGCTGTGCCCGCTGTAAACAGCAGCTAATGAGTGTATTTGTAGCGAGGTGCGTCGAGGTGCGTGGGGAGCTATGACAGAAAGCTTTGGGGGAGGGCCCCTCCTCCAGCACTATACCTAGCCAAGCAGGTCCCTCCAGGGACCCTGCCTGCCCCCTGCCACACCCTCCCACCTGCCAGCTTGGCCACAGAGGCCTCGGTCTGCTGGGAGCAGTGTGTCCCCTGGCTGTATGGTGTGCATAGGTGTGGACGTGGGGGAATTTGTGGCTTTCATGTGCACAGATTTGAGTGTTGCCACAACTCTGTGGGTCTGTTCATGTGCACGTGTGTGTGTGTGTGTGTCTGAATCTGTGTATTTGTGACTCTGTCTGGTTCCGTGCATGGACATATGCACCCCTCCCCCGACCCTGATGGCAGAACCAAAGGTTCTTGGAGGATAGGCATGTGCTGTTGGCCCTGCCCCTTTGGTGCCTTTCCTGGAACACAGGAGATTGGGGCTTCTGGAGCTTCCTGAGGGAGAAAAGGAGGTGACAGTTCTGCTTACTAGGTGAGACATGAGGAAGAGGCCTGGGCTTTAGCCCCAGTGGGCTCCCATATTTGCTCTCCAAGACTGTGGAAATCTTGGGGCCTAGAGTGCTCTCTGGCTCTAGAGCCCCTAGGAGCCCCAGGAGTGAGAAAGGAGGGGTGCTGACCAATTGGTCCTAGCTGGTTGGTGGAGTGTGCACCCTGCCCCCAGCCAGGGCAGGATGGTGTGGGAGGTGGGAGGCTGAAGGGGCACTGTGAGGCCCTGCACGAGGGGAGTGAGGAGAGAGCGTGTGGCTAATGTGTCCAATTAAATTACTTCAAACCCTGCCGCGGCAGCTGCTCCCGGCGGGGCCCTGGGTACAAATTGGATCCGTCTCATTACCACGGGGTGGTGTCAGCAGGGCCAGAGAGTGGCGGCCAACACATTGCAGGCCCTCTCCTGTTCTGCCTGACCTAGGCCTGGTATAGCCCCCTTGAACGTTTGCTCAGTCCAGTGCCCTTCAGGTTCTCCCAGTCTAGCAGGTCCAGATACTGGGGCTTCCTGCACACCTCTTTGCCATCCCAGCCAAAGGTCCCCTCCGAAACCTCACTTTCTTTCTGCAGGAATAGGGTTTTGTACTTTGCAGGGGTCAAGCTTAAGGAATCGCCTCTCAGGTCACCCAGCATACCCCCTTCCCTCCCCTGATAATAACAACACCGCTTATTTGGGGAGTGCTCCTCACGTGCTAAGCACTTTACATGTGTGCAGCCAAGATGGCTTGCTTAAGCTAGGGTGCTAGGGTCAAACAGCTGTCCATTTGAGTCCTTACAGAGATTGTGGCTGCTGTGTCCCTGAGTAGATCGCTCCACCACTCTGGCCTTGGTTTCCTCTTCTGTTAAGTGCATATGATGATCATTCATACCTCCTAGATGGTTGCAGGATGAGGTGAGATAAGGCAGGAAAAGTATTGAGCAGAGCTTGGCCCATAGTAAACACTCAGCCAGTGGCAACTATTCTTGACATTATCCTGTACTAAGGGGTTGATGTGTGGGATGAGGGTTCTGGAAGCTCTGAGGAGGACATATCTGCTACCTCCTTGTTGGAGTTGAGGAGGACTTCATGGAGGCAGTGTCAGAATAGCACAGACATGTTGCCCACTCACTCTGTGCCAGGTATTGTACTAAGCACATAACATGTGTTAGCTCTTCCATCCTCAGAACCCCCCTGGAAAGTAGGAACTGGCAGTTAGAAGTCGGTTTGTAATTCCAACCACAATGCTGGACCTAAGAGCATGAGCTTCGGGCGCAGGGCCTTAGGTCATGAAGGAAGAATAAGAACTCCCCATGGGAGCAGGCAGAGGTGAGGCATTCGGTGAAGTGGGAACAGCACATGCAATGGCCCCGGATGTTTGAAGGGTCCTGGCCAATTGAGGCAGCAATGAGTGCTTGGCTGTGGCTGAAAGGGAGACCTTTGGGGCATGGTAGTGATAGGTAAGGTTTGAGAAGGTGGTTGGGACATTTTATAAAGGATTTAGTATTCTAAAATAGGAGAATTAGATTTTTTTTTAAATTAAGGCAATGGAGAGCCTTGGATGGCTTTTGAGTAGGTCTCTGTAAAGAAATTTAACAACATGGTGGTGTGGAACATGGGAAGCCTGGAGGCAGCCAGGTACTTGGAGCTAGAATCTCAGCTGTTTGCTTACCTGTCTCTGCCTCTGCCCAGCCCCTCCTTGGTTTCTCAGCTGCGCAAAGCTGAGTCCAAAGTACCCGCACTGAGAGATCTACAATGTCCAGCTGGCTGGGGCCCTGCCCTTGGGAAGCTCGCGTTGGGTATTGGGCAGTCAAGGGTGTAGCCTGGTGTGAATAGATTGTTCCGGGTGCCTGGGGCATCAGAGACAGCCTCCCAGGAAGAGACAGAGAGCCAAGGTGGGCAGGCCCAGGGCCTGCAGACAGAGTTAAGCCTCCTGAGATTGGTTCTACACCTACCCCCAACCCAGCATCAGGCCCTGGGGTTGGGAGGACACAGCTCACATTCCAGCTGCCAGGCTTGAGCTCTAAAGCCCCATCAGAGCCAATCTGTCTCCATGGCAAGTAGGTGGGTCACCCCCTCGCCATGCCAACGGCCCCTGGCACAGGGACCCATTCACAGCAGTGCCTGGGTACAGTGTTCCGACCTCCCTTGGGGGTCATCCCGGGGTAAACGCCCACACCCTGGAATGCTGGCAGCACACATGCATGTTGGCATTTTGGTGTGCGTGCACACATGATGTGTATTTGTGTATATCCTGAGGCAGGAAGCAGAGAAGGGGGCATGGTGTAAGTTGCCCACCCTCCTTAGCTGGGTTTTTTCCTCCTTGGTAAGGAGGGGACGTCAGGTGGGCACCAGAGAGCCTGATGGCACAGTGAACTGTGGGCTCTTGCCTCAGGGATCACAGTGGGAAAGTCAGCTCAGAGAAGGCATGAAGAGTCAAAAGGTCAGTGAAAGCAGCAAGGGAGAAGCTCCTGGTGTGTCTTGGGGTGGAGGTAGGGGCCATGGACCACCTTGTTCTCTACATACATCATTTCATTTAATCTTCACAGCAGAATCCTTCAAGGAAGGTATCTTTATCACTGTTTCCAGATGAGGAAACTGAGCCCCAGAGAGATGGAATGTGTGGCCTGGGTCACTCTGCTTGGCAGGGATAAAATTTCAAGTCAGCCTCAATCCAAAACCTTTGTCTTAAGTGCTGGGCTACACTGCCCGGTACCTCCCTTATCCTACTAGGATCCGAGCCAGCCTGTCTCTCGGCCTGTCTCTCAGAAAGGAGCACTAGGAGTTGGTATTGGCTGCAGAGCTGGACTCAAAGGATGTCCCCAGAGCTTCCTTTAGTACTTGGGGTGTCCCATTAAGTCTTCGTTCTCAGATCCCTGGAGTAGAGGGGAGTCTCCCAGCCTGTCTCCCTTCTCTCTCTACTGGCAAGGTGGAGGGATCCTCTCACTCAAGGGGAAGCTCTGAGAAGGGGAGGAGCCCCTCGCTCCCTACTTGGCACCTGCCAGCCCTGGAGGAGCCTGATGAATCGTCTGTGTGCCCCCCCCAACCTCATTCCTCCCTCTCCAGCCCCCGCCTGGTTGGGGAGGTGCGAAGGGAGCGATTTCACAGCCTGTCAGCTGAGGCCTAAAAATACCAGAACTCTGAGATGCTTGGGCAGGGGGAGGAGAGAGCAGGGACCAGGGATAGGGTGTTTGGGGGTGTGATGGTAACTTGGCCAGAGGAGCCCTGGTGGCACCACAGTCCTGCTGAGGAGTATGGGCAGACCCTCTGTTCCCATAGTCCCTATCTGGCCCCATATCTGTCAATGACAAAGGGGGGCCAGCATCTCTAGGGTCTTCAGATCTCAGTCTGGCACTTAGACCTAAGGGAGAGCTTGGTCCCAGTTAGGAACCATGGACCCTAGGCCCCCTAGAACCTCTACTGTTGCCTCTTTCTCCCTCTCCACCCCCAGGTTGGCTGGCATCTTTGGACCGTGGGAGCTAGGCTGTGCCTGAGCCTGCTTCCTTCCTGGAGAAGGTGCCTGCTTCTGCTAGGGGAGAGGCGTGAGGAAGGCAGTGTGGATGGGGTGCCGGCAGGTGCGGGATGTGACGTGCCAGCCACCCAGGCGCTAGAGGGAAGCAGAGGAAGAAGGGGTGTGGTGACCCACGTCACTGCCACGTGGCTGTGTGCTGCAGCATGGCTCACAGCCCCCACCAGTCAACCAGTGCCCAGAGAGTGGGACATGTGCATGTGTGTGCATGGACCTGCTGAGTTGGCTTGTTCTTGGTGCCGGAATGCTTGTGGTAGACATGCGTGACCCTCCCTGGCTATTCCAGGTGGAAACTAGGTGAGAGTGCAGAGTGGGTGTGGGAGCATGAGCAAGCACACGGCACTGTGCAGATGCGTGATATGTGTGCCTCCTATGTGGAAATATGAAACATGATGGTACATGCGTCTGTGCAGAGGACATGAGCACACCTCTCTGGGCCACCAACCAGGGGCCAAGAGAGTCCTTAGGGAAATAATGCAGAGTGGCAGCCAGAGCATGGGGGATCTGGATCAAAAGTAAAAGGGTTCAGATCCCAGATGTGCCATATGCTGATTTGCTTGGTAGCCTTGGGCAACAGACTTTACCTTTCAGGGCTTCATTTCCCATCTGTAAAATGGGGATGAGAATAGCGCTGATGGCGGCACCTGTAGCTCAGTTAAGTAGGGTACCGACCAGGTACTCTGAGGCTGGTGGGTTAGAGCCCGGCCCGGGCCAGCTAAACAACAATTACAGCTGCAACCAAGAAATAGGCAGGCACTGTAACAGGCACCTGTAGTCCCAGCTACTTGGGAGGCTGAGGCAAGAGAATCGCTTAAGCCAGCAGTTCTCAACCTGTGGGTCATGACTGTATTAAAGGGTTGCAGCATTAAGAAGGTTGAGAACCACTCACTTAAGCCCAGGAGTTTGAGGCTGGTGTGAACTGTGATGCCATGTCACTCTACTGAGGGCAACATAGTGAGATTCTGTCTCAAAAAACTTAATAAAAATAAAATTAAATTAAAAAAAGAAGATTAGCCCTGATACAGAGTTGTTGGGAGAATATGAATGTGCCTGTCACAGAGTTAGCATGATGCATGTAGTAGCTCTTATTTTATCCAGTCTACCCTTAGATAGTATGAATAGGAGCACCAAGGCTCAGAGAGGGCAATTGACCTGGCCAGAGTCACACAGTAAGTTAGTGGTCAGACCCAGGACTGGAACCTAGACTCTAGCACCTTAAGACAGGACTTGTTCAAGTCTAGAACCTCATGGTATACCCCCATTTGGGCCATAAGAAGCCTCCACAATATGAAACTGTAGTCCCATTGGCATCAAGGGCCTGATTCAGTCAGGCCTGGGCTGGGATTTGGCAGCCCTCAGCTTATGCCAACTCTGAGGGGTTTTCAGAGAAGTGGCCTCAAAATGTCCAGCTGCCTGAGTTAGAACTGTGCCACAGGATAGCTCTGTGGACTTGGCCAAGTCACTCACACCCCCTGCCCAGTATTTTCTATGAAGGAATAACAGTGATGTATACTTTATGGGGTGGTCCTGGGGATCAAATGAGGTCCTGAATGTAATGTCTTAAGAGGCTGGCACACTGTACCTAGTAAGTGCCCAATCATGTCAGCTGTGATTATAACCCTTGCAGAACCCTCCCACCCAGTGCTCCATAAATGGTGACTTCCTTTGCTTCCTTTCTAGCCTTGTCCACCCTTGTTCCTCTCCACTTACCACCCCACACTCCATAGGGCTGTGATTACAGACTGACTTGCTGGCAGCCAAGACCTGTCATCGTCTCCTGTTGTTGTCCTTTGCCTAGGCTGAAACAAGACCACTGGGACTTAGCCCCTGAGCCCTCTGCATCTGACCCCATCACTTACTTGCTGTATGACACTGGAGAAGCAGTTTCCTCTCTGGTCCTTGGTCCTCCCTCTGAAAAGTGGAGAGGCTGGGCCCCAGAAGCTCCTGGTCATGTTGCTCAGCCTGCTGGAGCGGGTGGCAGGTTGGCAGGGAGGGAAGTGGGCTGGCTGCCCCGGGTGAGTGGAGCATCTGGGGCCTGAGCCGGCTGGTGGCCTGACATCTTGCCCGCCCGCACCTGTGGCTGCGTAGGAGGCCATGCAGGCCTGGCTGGCTGGGCACTGACATTGGGGGAGGCTCAAGGACGATGACGTAGAGAGAGCCCTTCTTGGGGCCCTGGGAGCTGCCACTCCAAGTCATCCTCCTGCTCTTCTCCCCTTCTCTCTGGGGTTTTCCTTCAGCAATTCCTCCTTGCTCTCTGTCCTTCCTCTCTCCTTCCCCTTCCTGGAGTCTCCAGGTATCTCTCTCTGCCTCCTCCAGTTCTATAATCTTGACTATTTTCTGGGATACCTTCTCCTCCCTCTCCCTCTGTAGAGGAGAGATCCCTACTCCTCCTCTGCCTTTCTGGCTCCTGAGATTTCTCCTTTCTTGCTTTGATGCATTCCATTTTTCCAGATCTTCTTGGCTCCATCTGCCACTCCGGAGCCTAGGCCTCTCTCTTACTCTTCACGGACATTTCTAGGCTCCCTCCAACTTCCTGTCCTTCGGCTCTCTCCCATTTTGGAGTCCCTCCCTCCCCAGCATCCCTGCCTCCCTTCTTTTAGTTCCTTGGAGCTCTCTTTTCTCCTCTACCAGCCCCGCTTCCCTGATGGGACTCAGACCCAGGCAGTTTCTGTGGCCGATACTGCTACCCAGTACCTTCACAACCCCCCACCTCTGTGAGTTGAGAAGGGGGTCAGCCCAGGGCCCAGGGACTGGCAGCATTGCCTCCTAATTAGCAGGAGGTAATTGACTGGAAAAAAATTTCATTTAGACTGAGACTTCGAGGCTCTAAGTTAAAGCTGAGCCAGCTGATGGCCCCTGGGGAGCTGGAGTAGGAGGTGGGAAGAAGCCCAGGTCAAGGCCTCAGGAAGCCCCTGAGGAGACGTAGGCCCCTGGCTTATACCCATGACCCCAAGAGAATTGGGAAGTGAGCACTGGATTTTTGGCTCCACTGCTCACTGTGTGACTTGGGATGAGCCACTTAGTCCATTGAGTCATAGTTTTCTCTGCTGTGATATCAGAACAGGCCCATCCCTACCCCTCTCACCTCTTAGTGGCATGAGGGTTGATGTGGACAGTGCCTATGAAAGTGCTTAGCAGGCTGTAAAGTGCTGCAGAGTGTGAGGGGTTGCTCTCTTCCTCTACATGGCTTTCAGCTGAGAGTGAGACTGGTGAAGGGGTGGGGTGGCGGTAGGGATACCTAAAGTTTAGTGAGGCCCCCAGAGCATGGAAAGCTAGTGAGGTGGGAGGTGGATCTAACTGAGCAGCAAGATTAAGGGCAGACAGGCGCTGTTTCCCATGCCAACACTCACCAGTTATACTACCCTGGGGGGTCACTCACCTCTCTGAACCTCAAATTCCTCATCTGTAGGTAGAATGCTGGGTGTGATGCTTCCTCCCAGAGGGCTTGGAAGGCTAACTGAGATAGTGTTTGGAGGGCTCTTAGCACAGTGATTGGCATACAGTAAGTGCTCAATAAATGATACTAGCTGTATCTACTGTAATTAAAGGCTATTATCATGACTACCTGCCCAGATCCAGAGAAGCTATCATTTTGGCTGTTGCCTTTAGGTGATTTCATTTGTTTTGCTTTTTGTTTTTGGAAGGAGGGGAATCTCTACACCCACTGAGGCTAATATCAAGCAGTCCTTAGAAATACAAGCAGATCTGCTTTTCAAAGAGCTCCCACCTATGGGGTGGGAGAACAGGAGTGGGCTGCAGTTGTGGTTTTTTCCCCCAACCCCTCACTTTTTCTCAGGGAGGCTGTGGTCAAAGTTATTGACTGGGTGGGTGTGAGGTATGGGGCTTTTGCCTGTTACAGGCCTTTGTCTCTGTCTTAATGGTACTTGCCCTGCAGGAGGAAAGGTTGGTGTTTGTTTAAACAAGTCTACCCTCCCTCCACCACCTGGGAGGAGGGAGTAGGAATTTTGCCTGCCCAGGTCTGGCCAGTTGGGTTGAGCCTATGCTGTGACTTGGGCAGCATGGCTCCCCAAGGCAGCCAGGATACAGTCTGACAGGCTACAGTGTGCAGGTGTCGGGCCACAGTGCAGGTTCAGAGCACCTTACTGCTCCAGGAGTGGTGAGGGGGCGGCAGGGAGGACCGTCTACCACTCCTGCGCAGCCACACCCTCTGTGCTCCTCCTCTGTGCATCCGCGCCAGCCGCCAGGAAGCCATGCAGCAGGCTCCCCTTAAGGGGATGGGCTGTGGTATTAGTGTGGAGGCTCTTTTTGTCCCAAGTTGGGCTGCTGACTGGGTCCGCAGAATCTGAGGACGTAACTTGAGGAAAAGGGCGGTCTTGATGTTGGCTGGTTGCTTCTATGGCTTCAGATGGAGGTTGATCTGGGAGGAATTAGTGGAGGAAGATGGAATCACTATGCTACAGTCAAGGAAAGGTTCCAGTCTCTTGGGTCCTGCTGGCCAGGAGCAATGCAAAGGCCAGCCTGGAGGAGGGCGCGGCTCCGGGACTGAGTTCTTTTTTCAGCACCAAGGACAGGGACAGGCGTGGCTAACGGTGGTTTCAGCACCGTAATCAGCGCTCAGGGGCAGGGCGTACAGGGCTCTGTCCTGATATCTGTGATGTGAGTGACATCTCAGAATATGACAGAAGGACACCTCCAAGAGGGAATCTCTGACCCTGTATTCCAATGAGGTGGCTCAGGACCAGAGTTGAGTGAGTAGCTTAAGGTCATACAACCATTGTCAAAACTAGATTCAGATCCACAGTGGTCTCTCCGTCCATCTCTCCCACAACTGGATTCCCACTAGTTACCTTTGTCCTTCTTAAACATCTCTGGGAGCTGCTTCACATTATGTTGGCTCCCTGAGAGCTGCTGAGCTGGCATAGATAAAGCGCACTTCCCTCCTTCCTCACCAAAAGCCCTGGCCAAGGATTTGAATCCCAGGATGGAAGTATTCTAACTCACATGGCCTTCATGGTTCCATGCCTCAGGCGGGAGGGTGTCGGTGCAGGATAGGTGCTGGGCCTGTAAGGAGCCTGTTCCTGGGGAAGGTAGAGTTGAGTCATCGGTAAGAAGAACTCTCTAAGTGCTCTGAGATCCTCAAATGAAATATAGCCCACAGTTCCAACCCCAGCTTCTTTGCAGCCGTGTATTATTAATAACAATAAGATGCTGATTTAGGCCAAGGCACAACAATGCATTATTCATAGGAGTAACTAGTGGTCAAGGCCCACACTTAATCATCACATGTCCCTGATCCTGCCTCTGTTCCACACTCCTGGCGGAGAGGCCCTCCGTCTGAGCTGCCCCTCCTTTCCTGGGTTTCTACTGCTCTGATGGGTGCTCATCAAGATGGGTGGTTCTGGGTTAGATTCCCTTCAGCCTGGACTCCTTGCTCAGAGCTGACACCTGCCCTGGTCCATCCCAAATACCTTTGATCCTTATCACTTCTGGGCTCAGCAGCTCCCTGAGCTATACATATGGCCTACCTCCCCTCTTTTGAGGTTGAAGACTGAAGCCAGAGGCAACAGGCCTCCTTAAACAAGGAACTGTGGGAGGTGGGAGTGTCTGTGGCAAGTGAAGGGTGTCACCCAGCAAAAGATACCATCACCTCCATTAAATTCAACAATGGAAGTGAAACCCTCAGTAAACTGCGGAGCACTTTGTAAATGGTTCTGCACTGTACAAATGTGAGCCATTATTTCAAGGCCATGCTCTCTGCACAGAGATTACAGGTAGGGAAGACATGGATGAGGCCCTCACAACTTGCCAGGTCTTGCTCCCCGATGAGGAGTCAGAGTGCTTGTGGAACCTGACATGTCTCCATCCAATTTCTTGCTGGAACAGCTCCTGGCCTGTCCGGATAATCCTTCATTCGCTGTTTACTCACTTGGCATCTCCTCTGAATTCTAAACCGTCTGCATCTAGCCGGCCTCTGCGGCCCCTGCCAGCATGGTCTCTCTAGCTCACTCACGCATTATCTGTTTTTATTACAGTCAAGGTTGAAGAAGCTTGCTCGTGCTAAGCCCCTATTTTCAGCTACTTGTAACTTTCCAAAACAATTCCCCTTGGGCTTCCTCTTTTGCCAGCCTAGTTCCCTCCCAGGGTGAGGCCTGAGGGGTTGTGGAAGCCTCCACTGCTTACTGAAGGACACTCAGAGAGAATGTCCAGAGGGGGGAGGCCCAGGCTCAGCTTTCCTGGGAAATGACCACCAGTCTCTCTCTCTCCTCCTTTTTCTTTTTTCCTTCTTCCCATTGCTCTCATTTTCTTTTTCCTCTTGCAAGGGAAGAGCTGGCCCTATTCCCAAGGTGGGCGGCCTGGAAGGGTAAGCTTTAGAATGAAAAGAGGGCAGAAAATTCTGCGTGATGGCTGGACTTAGAGCTTTGCCTGGCTGTCTGGGGTCAGGGTTTAATTCATCGGTTTTATTTTCCTTTCTCTCCAACCTACCTCTTTCTGGCTTTCTTGTATGAGTTGGGTTGGGGGGAGGACTGGAAGCAGGATATACACCCAAAATGTCTCCCTTCCTGTGCCCAAGTCACCATGGGGGTTGGTAAACAGTGTCCACTTGCAAATGCCCTCCCACCTTCCCCCATTTCCATCTGCTCAGCTTACACGTCGGGGTGCTTCCTATGAAACCCCGTGATTTCACTATTTTCTATCTTGAATGTCATCCTGAAACCCCCAAAGGATAGGGTGGGGGAGGCTCTGGGGCTTGATGTATAATATAGAATCAGGTACAAGGAGGCGGGCTCAAGATGGGAACATGCTGGCAGATGTAGCCCCAACCGCCCCCGACAGCATCCCTACTTTATCTCCAGAGTAGCGGTTGCACCCTAGTCAGTACCAGAAACAAGGCCCTGGGCAAGTCTTCAAGGCCCTGGGCAAGTCTTCAAGCCATTCTCCCCTTCTTTGTACTCCCAGACCATCCAGCCCAAGGTGCCCAACCCCAAGCTGTTCTGGGATCCTAAGGTGGGCTAAGCCTCTGTCTCCTAAAGGTGCTTTACTGAGCCCAGTATCTGGGCCAGTGGAGGGGTAGGAACCCCAGGAACGAGTTTGTGTGTCCGAGGGGTCTTCGAAGTGCTTAGGGTAACACTCTAAGCACTGGCTCTATTTGGTAAAATTTTTGGGAAAGTGGAAGCCTTTCTCCTGGCTGCTCTTTACTTTGTGCTCATTCAGTTTCTTTCTTCTCTTCCCTCTATTCTTAGAGTGACCTGTTTCAAGGTATAGCTCCTCTATGGAAGAACAAAAGTGAAAGCCATAAGGTTTAAGGTCCTATAGACCTCAGGTCCAATCATGGCTTTGTCTCTCTTCTTCTGTTATGTTGGGCAAATATTTAACCCTTCTGAGCCTCAGTTTCCTTCTTTGTAATATGGGCCTGAGAACATTTACTTTCAGAGGGCGCTGAGGACCAGGGGCATGATTCAATGCCAAGCATAAGTTAGTTACTGTGACTAAAAGCACTCAGAAGGGAAGCAGTGATCTGGGATCTGGGGTTGCCTAAAGGAGCTGCCAGAGAGGGAGAGTCTAGGTTGGGAGGGATTGGGGGTGATGGAATAACTGAGGAAGGGCTAGGTTTGTCACCATCTGAGAGTATAAGAGCAAGTGAATTCTTGGGGAAAGAGCCTACGTGCATAGACTTCTGATGTGTCCAGTGGCTTCTCTGATTTGTGACCTGGGCTGCAGGCTGTGGGAGACCCTGGGCAATGGGAAGACAGGACATCTACTCACTGGCCCTACTTGGCGATATTTATCCCCTAGAAAAGGAGATTGGACAGAGGGTCAGTTAATTCAAGTTTGGAGGAGGAAGATACTGTGGTGAGCGCCTGTCATTGGGAGGGCTTCTTGGAGGAGGTGGGCTCACCAGGGGCCTTGATTAGTTTCGTAAATTAGATCAGTAATTCCTTATCTGGCCTCTCCTGTGTACCAGACCTTGGGCTTCAAAGATGAGTCTTAGCCTCCCAGGTGTTCCCAGTGTGGGGAGAACATAGGAAGAGCTACTTATTAACACTAAATAATGAATTGCCCCATAGATTATGGGAAGGAATGAAGACCACCTTTGTCTGGGCACCTTGAAGATAAAGGAAGGGTCTGAGTCAGAGGGAACGGCTTACACCAAGCCTTGTAGGTGTGAAGGAGTGGCCTGCTCATGGGAAGGAAGGAAGTCGGATGTGTCTAGGTTGTGCAGTGTGGTATGTTACAGAACACTGTCACATCCTTCAGCTCAGAGGGAGCTGCAGGAAACAGGGCAGGCCAAGGCCCAGCTTTCCTGGGAAATGAGTGCTAACTAAAGTGGTGGGAAAGGGCTAGCTCAAGTGCTTTTTCTTCTCCATACCTCAGTTTCCTCCCCTGTGAAACGAGGAAAATAATGGTCCAAGGTGTACAGATGGTGCCTGTAAACTTCCTGGCACAGTGTCTGCCACATTGTGTGTGCCCGATTATGTTAGCTATTATTTGATCCTGACAGCACCTCAGCAGGTTATTAATGCACATGGCCCTTGCCCTGGGTCATGTGGCTGGCCAGGTACTGGGCTGGGTCTTGAACCCAGGTGATCTGCCTCCAAGTGTGCTGCAGAAGGACAGATAGAATTTGAATAGACAAATGATGGCAAACTTGTAGCGAGAGAATTCTGGGTCAGAGAAAGTGCATGCATGCTTAGGCCTTGTGAGTGGCAGAGTAGGCTAGGCGCCTGTTCTTGGCCATGCTGTGGGGGTGTGCAGTATGTGTATGAAAGCATGTGCGTGGGTGTCTGTGCCAGGGTGGGTGTCCATGGCTCGTGTATGTGTGTGTGTGTGTGTGTGTGTGTGTGGGCCGTGGGTATCTGTGTCTGTAGCCGGTGTGCATGTACCTGCTCTCCTTCTGGCTCCATTCCCATCCCCCCAGGCAGCTGATGAGCGTGCTCTCAGAAGTCCATTCCCTCTCAGGCAGCTCCCCAGGGCATCCCAGCAGCTAGCGGCCCTGTTTGATTCTGTTCATCTATAAATCATGGCTTGCTGAGGAGATGAGAAGGAGTTGGGAGTGGGGCAGGGCCCTGGCAAGGGACTGAGTTGGGCCTGCAGTTCACACCTGAGGCCCAGCCTAGCTTCCTGCTGTCTCCCCCACTTCCATGTTTCCATGCCACAGCTCCCCCTTCCATGCCATGGTGCTCACTGATGCTTGCTCTATTCAAGCCCTGGGCCGGGTCCCGGGGAATTAGGGATGCACAGAATTGAGTAAGACATGACCTCGGACCTCTGCTATCTTTTGGGGGCAACTAGACTGTATGCAATTCAGTATTCCATTCAACACTCATTGAGTGCCAACTCCATGTCCCAGATACCTCTAATACAGGGCACGACATGGTAATGCTATGATAAGGGCTACTGTATATTGCCTACTTATTCTGTGTCAGACACTGTGCTGAGTGCATTAAATATACTAATTCCTTTAAACCTCACAAGAGTCCCATAAGACCTGTACTATTATTAGCCCTCATTTGCAGATAGGGAAACCAAGGAATGCAGAGATTAGGTCATATGGCTTGGAAGAATCAGAGCCAGAATGTGAGCGCCCAGGCAGTTTGACTACAGAGAATTAGTCTGGTGCTAATCACCGCACTCTGAAAGAAGGATGTGGGCCACATCATTTATCTTGGTTTAGAAAAATCAGGGGTTTGTGAGGCAAAATTGCATGGGGGAAAGATAGAAGGGGTCCTGGAGGGTGTGTGTGTGTGTTTGCATGTGTGTTAAAAGAGGTTTTCAAACTCGTCACTGCAGCCTCTTCTATCTCTTCTCTTCCATCTTATTCGGGTGACAAATGAGATAACAAATGCAAGCATTGAGCATTCAAAAATATTTGTTGAGCAACCCCTGTGTGTCAGACACTGAGCCTGTGACAGTGGATAATAGAGTGAGCAAAGTATATAGTGTGGCATATAGTGGATGCTTAAAAAGTGGTAGCCTCTGTTATTATTCTTGTTCCTAGAGGTCTCCTCCTTCATTCTTTGAACGAGCATTTATTGAGCACTTGATGTATGCCAGGATCCATCTTTGGTGCTAGGAAAACAGTGGTGAACAAGAGACTGAGCCCTACCTTCCTGGAGGTGACAAGCTAAAGGGGAAGGCTGTGAAGGGGCATCTTGTTCACCCTCAGCCATGGGCCACTTCCTGTGGCTTTCCCAACATCTCCTTGAGGGGTAGTATGGTCAGGGGTGCAACCTACACCCACAGGACTCAGCGGGAACCTTAATACTGAGTTCTAATCAGTGGACATGCCTGCCACAGGCCTGGGCAGAGGGACAGCAACATTCCTGAGCTCACACCTCATTCCCAGGATACTCCTGGGATTGGACTCAGAAGGTTCAGCTCTTCCAAGTTCCTAGGTCACCCAAACTCCGAGGCCTTCCAAGGTCATCTGTCTGCCCTTGTTTGTGTCTCACCCCCTGGGACCCAGAATGTCTTCCCTTCCCCCAAAGATAGGTTGTGGAATTCAGCCCTGTCAAATAGCTGACTCGGGCTGCAATATTTTCTTTCCCCAAATGTTAATATGCTGACGATAAGGGGACTTGAAACCATGCATGTTATCTGAGGAAGGGTTAGAAGGGCTGAGGCAACTTTGCCTAGAGAAGACTTGAAGGGGACATGAGAACTGTCGACAAGGATGTGGAGGCCTGTCATGTGGCAGAGGCAGGCGGTTTGTTCCTGGCAGCTCTGGAGGGCAGGCAGAGGACCACAGGGAAAGTTCTAGGCTGACAGATTCAGCTCAGTGCAAGACACAGCAGTCCATCCTAATGATGCCCATTCATGGAGAGTCTGCTTTCTGCCTTCTGCTTCCTGCATAAGCTCCTTGTCACCAAAAGGGCTTCCCAGGGCTATGTATACATTCATGGGCTAACTCTATGACTTTTGAGGTCCCTTCCATCTGGAGATACAGTGACTCCATGCAAGGTGGGGGTGGTTTACTCTGACTCACAGGCAAGAACATGCTTCCTTGAGGGCATGCTGGCTGAGGACATCATGTCACTTTTATTTACAACATCAATGCAATTTGCAGTGGCAAGCTTTGGTTTCACCCTGCCTTCAAAGGCTGTCCAAGGGATGCTGAGGGGCCTGAGGAGATCTAGCTGCTTGGAAGATGACAGCATCCTCCCTTACTGCAGGGGACCCTAAGGTCACCAATCCAGAGGGGTTCAACTTTCCTTAGCAACATCCCCTTCTTCTAATAGAATTTTTTAGAAAAGCCCACAATGTGAAACAGAGAGAAAGGATGCTGCTCTGATTGAAGAGAGTTTATAGGATCATAGCTGTATCTACTCAACATTCACCTCCACAGCCCCTGAGAGATTCCAGACCACCCTAGGGGTTCCAAAGAGCATGCTTTGAAAACTACCATCCACCCACCTGTGTAGCTGGTATGATGTCAAGGCAAAGAGTGTGGACTGTGAGCCAGAGTGCCTGGGCTCAAACTCTGGCTCCTCCGCTTACTAGCCAAATGACCTTGGCCATGTGTTTGAGCCCTATGTGCCTCAGTTTTTCCATCTGTAAAATGAGAACAACTCATAATGCTTATATCGGTTGATGTTGTGAGAACCAAGTTGTTATTTTTTTGTTTTGTTTTGTTTTTTTGAGACAGAGCCTCAAGCTGTCACCCTGGATAGAGTGCTGTGGCATCACAGCTCACAGCAACCTCCAATTCCTGGGCTCAAGTGAGTCTCCTGCCTCCGCCTCCCACGTAGCTGGGACTACAGGCGCCCG
>CAUYRH010177899.1:0-32814 GCA_963574655.1 Perodicticus potto
CCTGTAGTCCCAGCTACTTGGGAGGCGGAGGCAGGAGACTCACTTGAGCCCAGGAATTGGAGGTTGCTGTGAGCTGTGATGCTACAGCACTCTATCCAGGGTGACAGCTTGAGGCTCTGTTTCAAACAAAAAAAAGAAAAAAAAAATGGGCAAGGACAGTTTGCAGTGGAATGGGAAAAAGAAAGCTGTTCCATAAATTCAGGGCAGCTTGGCCAAAGTCAGGAAAGTAATAATTACCAGTACAGAATGATAACCAGTGCTTTTTAAATTCTAGTTGAAAAAAAAAATGTAATAATTCAACATGTTTACCTATAAAAGTCTATAGTAGCCATAACCAAATTCTATGTAGACAGTGTACAGTTACAGACTAACTATAAGACCAAGAAACAATTTGGTTCTAGCAACTAAATTAAGTCAGGCCACTCATCCCTCATAGACCCTAACTAAAAAGGAAGAAAAGAAACCTGCCATTTCTTCAGCTTTATCGTGAAATGTCTTTGCTTTCTCCCATCTGAGAAATCGTAAGCAGAGTCTATTATTAAGCCTATGTTATTTTCCCACAGATAACTGATTATAAATATGTAAGACAAAGAAACAGTAGCTGAAACAGATTCTAAGCAAAAACAGCTTATCTTGCATTTGCTTTATAAGTCAAATGTAAATTTTACATATATAATCAACTTACATTTGCTAATTCCTCATAGTTACCAAGTACTTTATTTAGGGACAGTAAATACACGTGGTACATGTTCAGTAACTACTCCAATCAATGAATGATCTCAAGGGACTACTGCCAGGAGAAGCCAAATAAATTAAAAATGGCTGCAATGAGGAAAATGTAAGAGGATGCTGAATGGGCTATATTCTTGCAATGGAGCTGCAAGAAGACACATTATTCATCCATTCATTCATTCAACAGAAACTTGAGGACATATCATGGACCAGACACTCTATAGGTCAGCTGTTAGATACCGGCTGACCTCAACCAAATTTGGCACACAAACATCTTTTGTTTATTCCAGAGTGCTGACCCAGATACTATTTTTTTAATTAATTTTGAAGTATAATTTACATTCAGTAAAATGTAAACATTTTAAGTGTACAGATTCAGTGAGAGTTCTGATAAATATACTCTCATGAGCCATCATTGTCAATCAAGAAAAAGCATCCTGGGCGGCGCCTGTGGCTCATCAAGTAGGGTGCCGGCCCCATTTACCGATGATGGCAGGTTCGAATCCGGCTTCGGCCGAACTGCAAAAAAAAGAAAAAGGAAAAGAATCCCAAGCCGTGCAGTGGCACATGCCTGTAGTCCCAGTTACTTGGGAGAGCAAGGCAGGAGGAAGGTCTCTTGAATACAGGAGTTCAAGGCTGCAGCGCACCATGATGGCACCTTGAATAGCCACTGTACTCCAACCTGGGAAGCACAGTGAGCCCCCATCTCAAAAAGATGGCCCCATATACCAAGGGTGGCAGGTTCAAACCCAGTCCCAGCCAAACTACAACAAAAAGATAGCCAGGCGTTCTGGGAGGTGCCTATAGCCCCAGCTTCTCAGGAGGCTGAGGCAAGAGAATCACTTAAGCCCAGGAATTGGACGTTGCTGTGAGCTGTGATGTCACAGCACTCTACTGAGAGCAATAAAGCGAGACTCTGTCTCTAAAAACAATAAAATAAAAGTGGGCAACATAAAACTAGTGGGATATTTGACATTGAGAAACTAATGTGTCAACATCTGGTTCAATGGAAATAGTTGCAATTCTCAGTGAGTTCTCAAGTTGCTCATCTGATATTCTGGTTTTAATTTTACTTTTTTTAGAGACAGTCTCATTTTGTCACCCTTGACAGCTGGGACTACAGGCACCCACCACAACGCCCAGCTATCTTTTTGTTGCAGTTTGACCAGGGCCGGGTTCAAACCCGCCACTCTCATTATATGGGGCTGGCGCCGTACCCACTAAGCCACAGCCACCGCCCTAATTTTACTCTTAGGGGCTTTCTTCTTGAAAATACTTGCTCACAAATGTAGGTGCTGCCCAAAAGCAATGACATGAATAAGGCATGGTTGTGAAGAGAAAGATATTGGCCTCTAGGAATTTAGGAATTTAGTACAATAAAGAGACATGATCAACTTCTTAAGCCGAGTATCAGATTGCAGCTCTATGCATTCCATATGAAAATTGTCAGGTGGCATATTTATGTTGACTAAAAATGAAGTCACAAATGCACCAAAATATTATTTTCCCAGAAATCTTGAAATGTTTTCAAATTCTTGTGTCAAATCAAATGGCAAGCCTGGGCGGCGCCTGTGGCTCAGTGAGGAGGGTGACAGCCCCATATACCGAGAGTGGTGGGTTCAAACCCAGCTCCGGCCAAACTGCAACAAAAAAATAGCCGGGCAATGTGGCGGGAGGCTGAGGCAAGAGAATTGCCTGAGCCCAAGAGGTGGGCGGGCGCGTATAGTCCCAGCTACTCGCAAGGCTGAGGCAAGAGAATTGCCTGAGCCCAAGAGCTGAAGGTTGCTGTGAGCTATAATGCCACGGTACTCTACCGAGGGTGACAAAGTGAGACTCTTGTCTAAAAAAAAAAAAAAAAAAGGCAAGGCTGCATATTTCTCACTATTCACAGAACTATATTTACTTAGCCAATGTGCTCAAATACATAAAATTGTTTGCCTTAATTTCAGTTCCATTTGGAATGCTGTTAGGGTTTAAAACATTGTAGTGAGGCTCGGCACCTGTAGCTCAGTGGCTGGGGCGCCAGCCGCATACACCAGAGCTGGAAGGTTCGACCCCAGCCCAGGCCTGCCATACAACAATGACAACTACAACCAAAAAATAGCAGGCTTTGTGGTGGGCGCCTGTAGTCCCCAGCTACTTGGGAGGCTAAGGCAAGAGAATCACTTAAGGCTATAAGAGTTTAAGGTTGCTGTGAGCTGTGACGCCACAGCACTCTACCCAGGGCGACAGCTTGACACTCTTGTCTGGAAAAAAAAACATTGTATTGATAAGTTAGTTTTCACTTTCAAGACACATGTTTAACTCATTTAAATGAGTGATTAAGTACCCTAAAAATGCTAAATCTGTAAGCCAGTTTTCATTGTTAAGTCCTAGCACAATTTTGGTTTTTGATACCATAAATTACTTGATAACATGTGCAAATCATAAAATATTTTTAACATGTGGCCTCAATTTAGTTGTCATTCTTCCCAAAAGTAAATGATATTGCCACAGTCAGCATCAATACTTTTAAGGAATTCCTGGAATTGGCAATCATTCAATCCCTTGGCCTGTATGAAATTCACAGTCTTGATGATGATATGCATGTCACACATTTTTCTTAGTATTTTATTTATTTATTTATTTTAATAGAGACAGTCTTGCTCTGATGACGAGGCTAGAGTGCCATGGCATCATCATAGCTCATTGCTCAGGCTAGTTTCAAACACTTGAGCTTAAGGGATCCTCCCACCTCGGCCTCCCAGAGTGCTAGGATTATAGGGATGAGCCACTGCGCTCTGCCGTGCATAAATTTTCTTGATGTACTATGCAATTACGCAATGATACTTCAGCAAACATGAGTTTGGGGTGGCCACTACATCATCTTCTATTAATTGTACATGTCCTTCTCTTTTTTTTTTTTTTTTTTTTGAGACAGAGCCTCAAGCTGTCACCCTGGATAGAGTGCCGTGGCATCACCGTTCACAGCAACCTCCAATTCCTGGGCTCAAGCGAGTCTCCTGCCTCGGCCTCCCAAGTAGCTGGGACTACAGGCGCCCGCCACAACGCCCAGCCATTTTTTGGTTGCAGCCGTCATTGTTGCTTGGCGGGCCCAGGCTGGATTCGAACCCGCCAGCTCAGGTGTATGTGGCTGGCGCCTTAGCCCGTTGAGCCACAGGCACCGATGTCCTTCTCTTTTACCTAACATTGCTAGGGCTTCATTAGTAATTACACCAGATATGTTAACAATAGACACAATCGCTTTAACATACTTTTCACGTCTTTGTATAAATCTCTTGATTTAGCTGCATCTTTTAATGATACTAAAGAAGCCATTTCTTCAGCAGTATTATATTCATCATCAGTATCTCTAATCAAAATGGCAAGTTGAGCCATATTTGTAGTCGCATCAGGGCTGTCATCCATCACACCAAAGCATTAAATTTAAAATTAGCAGCTCTACCCTACAAATTTCTTTCAATAGATTTTCAAATTTCTTCAATTCACCTGACTATAGTCTGATAAGACAAAGAGATTTTAGAAATATCTCTTTTTGGCTCAGCGCCTGTGGCTCAAACAGCTAAGGCACCAGCCACATACACCTGAGCTGGCAGGTTCGAATCCAGCCTGGGCCCGCCAAACAACAATGACGATGCAACCAAAAAAATAGCCGGGCATCGTGGCAGGCACCTGTGGTCCCAACTAGTTGGGAGGCAGAGGCAGGAGAATTGCTTGAGCCCAGGAGTTGGAGGTTGCTGTGAGCTGTGATGCCACGGCACTCTACCCAGGGGGACAGCTTGAGGCTCCGTCTCAGGAAAAAAACAAAAAAAAAGAAATATCTCTTTTTTTCAGGGAAATTTTATCCGCCATGTTTTCCATACATTGCTTAATAAACCACCATCAATAAATGGTTTTGATTTTTTTGCTATTAAAGATGCCAACACATAACTAGGTTTCACAATGGAATCCATCTGAGTTGTAATTTTCTAAAGAAAAATTTTAGTTGAGAAGATTTTTTCAGTTCCACTGTTTTGTCCTTATAACACAATCCTTTATAAACTCTGAATTTGCCCACATTTTTGCATATAAGGCCTTTCCAAATTAAAGTCTTTGAAAACTTGCACAAATTCCCTACAAAATAAACAGAGTGCCTTACTATTAGCTTCAACAAAAAAGTACCATCTGTCCACTTTTCACTGAACAATCTTCCTTCATTAGTAATTTTTCTTTTTTTGTGTTCAGTCTTCTTTTGAGACATTGTAGAATCCATGTGGGATTTAAAAAATAATTGTTAAATAAGGGACTATATTTACTTTTATTATGAAAATTAACAGGAAAATAGAAAGCAAGATTTGGGCCCACATTCCAGCTACTAATGCAGAGCGAGGCAGAAGGCCGACTGTAAAGCAGTGTGGGATGATGTGCGTGGCACCACCCAGGTGTAGAAATACCCTTAATAATCAAATAAGAATGCTTACCTGACTTCTAAATAACAATAAACACCTAATGTTGCAACGGCAGATGGAAAAATTATTGATAATCACTGCCTTGCCAAGTCACTCTGAGCACAGGTAACATCTGATGTCAATTTAACTTGGAAGATAAGACACTGATGACACTAGGGCTCTAGAGGTTCGGCACCTGTGGCTCAAGCAGCTAAGGCGCCAGCCACATACACCTGAGCTGGCAGGTTCAAATCCAGCACAGGCCCGCCAAACATCAATGACAGCTGCAACCAAAAAATAGCTGGGCGTTGTGGCGGGCGCCTGTAGTCCCAACTTCTTGGGAGGCAGAAGCAGGAGAATCACTTAAGCCCAGGAGTTGGAGGTTGCTGCGAGCTGTGATGCTACGGCTCTCTACCAAGGGCAACAACTTGAGGTTCTGTCTCAAAAAATAAAAATAAAAAAAAAAAGACACCAGAAGCCACACATGCGTACAAATAGTAACAGCATACTTATGTTTATTTTATGTGACACTGGGACACAACATTGTCTACAAAGTTCACACTCGAGAACTGCACGATCAAGTTCCACCCAAATAGCCGGGCATTGTGGCAGGCACCTGTATTCCCAGCTACTTGGGAGGCTGAGGCAAGAGAATTGCTTAAGCCCAGGAGTTGGAGGTCGCTGTGAGCTGTGTGACGTCACAGCACTCTACCAAGGGTGATAAAGTCAGACTCTGTCTCTACAAAAAAAAAAAGGGTTCCACCCAAAAACAATCACAACAAAACTCTCATAACTCTCAAAACTCTCTCTTTTAAGTAAGTTTGAGATTTTGTCTTGGGCTGCATTCGTAGCCATCCTAGGCCTTGGGTTAGGTTCCCCTGCTCTGCATTTCATCAATACTTTGAATTGGGCTCGGCGCCTATAGCTCAGTGGCTAGAGCGCCAGCCACATACACCAGAGCTGACGGATTCGAATCCAGACCAGACCGGCCAAACAACAATGACAACCACAGTCAAAATATAGCCAGGCGTTATGGTAGGCACCTGTAGTCCCAGCAACTTGGGAGGCTGAGGCAAGAGAATCGCTTGAGCCATAGAGTTTAAGGTTGCTGTCAGCTGTGACTCCACGCAATCTACCCAGGGCAATATAGTTAGACTCTGTCTCACAAAAAAAAAAAAAAAAAAAAAAAAGTTTTATTTATTTTGTAATTGAACCATTTGTCATATTACTTTTTCAAGTTTTTTGTTACATTTTGTAGATATATGTAGCATGTAAATATTTCCTCCTAGGTCTGCAGTTTAACTTTTCAGTTTCTTAACAGTATCTTTTTTTTTTTTTGAGACAGTCTCACTTTATCGCCATTGGTAGAGTGCCCTGGTGTCATAGCTCACAGGAAACTCCAACTCCTAGGCTTAGGCGATTCTCTTGCCTCAGCCTCCCAAGTAGCTGGGACTACAGGAACCTACAACACCCGGCTATTTTTTGTTGCAGTTTGGCCGGGGCCAGGTTTGAACCCACCACCCTCAGTATATGGGCCTGGCGCCCTACCTACTGAGCCACAGGTGCCGTACCAACAGTATCTTTTCTTTTTTTTTTTTTTTTTTTGAGACATAGCCTCAAGCTGTCACCCTGAATAGAGTGCAGTAGCATCACAGCTCACAGCAACTTCCAATTCCTGGGCTCAAGCGAGTCTCTTGCCTCCGCCTCCCAAGTTGCTGGGACTACAGGCGCCTGCCACAACGTCCGGCCATTTTTTGGTTGCAGCCGTCATTGTCGTTTGGCGGGCCGGGCTGGATTCGAACCCGCCAGCTCAGGTGTACGTGGCTGATGCCTTAGCCCGTTGAGCCACGGGCGCCGAGCCAACAGTATCTTTTAAAGAAAAGAAAATTTTGATAAGGTCCAATTTATCAATTTTTACTTTTATGGTTAATGTTTCTTTTTGGTTTTGTTTTTGTTTTTGAGACAGTGTCACTATGTCGCCCTCGGTACAGTGCCATGGCATCACAGCTCACAGCAACCTCAAACTCTTGGGCTTAAGTGATTCTTTTGCCTCAGCCTCCCAAGTACCTAAGAGTAGAGCCACCTGCCACAACACCCAGCTGTTTGTGGTTGTTGCTGTTTAGCAGGTCCAGACCGGGCTTGAACCCACCAGCCTTGGCGTATATGGCCAGTGCCCTAACCACTCAGCTATGGGCACCAAATCAATGGTTAGTGTTTCTTATCTGCTAAAAAGAAATCTTTGTCTATCCCAAGATTGCAAAGATTTTCTCCTACAATTTCTTCTCTAAGTTTTATGGTGTTAGCTTGTATGTTTAGGTCCATGAACCATTTCAAATAAACTTTTGTATATGCTGTAAAACAGGGATTGAGACCCATTATTTTACATACAAATACCCAGCTGTTCAAGCAACATATGTTTAAGACTATCCTTTTCCCTACTAAATTACATTTGAGCTGTCACTGAAAATCAAATGAACATATATGTATTTATTTCTGGACTCTCTATTGTGTTCTTGTGAACCATGCATCTATTTTTACACTAATACTACACTTTGTTCACTCTAGCTTTATAATAAGTTTTGAAATCAAGTGATTTAATTCCTCAACATGTATACACAGTGGGTTATTCAGGTAAAGTTTTAAGAATCCCTGCTCTAGAAAGAACTTTTAAGCTTTCTAGTGCTCCCTTGATGAAGGTGAATTTTGGAAGGTATTCAAAAATCCCTTAACACTCTCCAAATAGAACAAAAGGTTACACTATAATTAACTCAGTTTTATTTAGGCACCAACAGGTTATTAGACATGTTGTAAATAAAATCTCATGAATAGCTTGTAAAGTCTGATGACATATAGAACACAAATGAACCATACCATCTTATATATTTCTACTGGATAAGGAAATCTGTCTTTTTTTTTTTTTTTTGGAGACAGAGTCTCACTCTGTCACCCAGGTAGAGTGCCCTTGCATCATACCTGACAGCAACCTCAAACTCTTGGGCTCAAGCAATCCTCTTGCCTTAGCCTTCCAGTAGCTGAGATTATAGGCATGGCCACCATGCCTGGCCTAAATCTTTCTTATTTATTTCACTGCAAATCATTAGTGTACAATCTCATTATGTTCTTGGTTCTCTGTTCCCACTCCAGGACCTTTACCTCCCCCCAAGAAAATCTGACCAAAAAGGAAATATCAACAAGAAAATGTGATATGGTTCACTGAATCTATAAAATCGAATAAAATACTACAACATCTTTGCCTTCAACGCCACAAACTTTAGGGCATGAACCTGATGTGTTAGTTAGATTTAAAGAGTAAAAAGACTCCTGAATACAAGCTTTAATCTATGTGATTCTTCTTCATAAAATGTAATTATTACATATAAAAAAATTACGAAAGTGGCGACACCTGTGGCTCAAAGGAGTAGGGCGCTAGCCCGATATACCGGAGGTGGCAGGTTCAAATGCAGCCCCGGCCAAAAACTGTAAAAAAAAAAAAAAAAAAAGAAGAAAGAAAATAACCCTTAACTTTTAATTTCTAAATTCTGTTTTCCCATCTCTTCCTCTTAAAGGAAAGACGATATACACATATGGCAAACTCGAAAAGACTATTTTTCGTTTTTGTTTTGTTTGAGACAGAGATGAGCCCAGGCCACAGTACAGTGGCAACATCATAGCGCACTGCAACCCGGAACCCCTGGGCTCAGGGGATCCTCCTGTCTCAGCCTCTGTGCAGCTAGGACTATAAGTGTGTGCCACCATGCCCATACAGTTTTTCTATTTTTTTGTACAGACAGGGTCTCACTTGTGCTCAAGTGAGTCTCAAACTCCTGGCCTTAAGTGATCCTCCTGCTTTGGCCTCCCAAAGTGCTAAGATTATAGGTATAAGCCACCACATCCAGGAAAAAAAACAAAAAAACTTCAAATATATCCGTCATAAGTGCATATAAATATAAAATCAACAACAAAGCCAAAGTTTCCATCATGATAAAACCACTCTAAAACCAAAACGCAACACAGTATATCCTAAAATTAGGAAAGAACAACGTTCCAAGTTCCTGTAAATTTTGTGGTAGTGAAAATATGCACAAATTAACCACAATTAAGAGCCCCTGGAATCCCTTATATCATTGACAATTTAAAAGACACTGAAACACTTACAAAATATCCTAAAAATTTGGATATTATAGTATGGCCCTTATTTGGTAAGTATTTATTGAGCATTTTAAGTCACTTTTTTTTTTTTTTTTTTTTTTGAGACAGAGCCTCAAGCTGTCATCCTGGATAGAGTGCCGTGGCATTACAGCTCACAGCAACCTCCAATTCCTGGGCTCAAGCGAGTCTCTTGCCTCCGCCTCCCAAGTAGCTGGGACTGCAGGCGCCTGCGACAACGCCCAGCTACTTTTTGGTTATAGCCGTCATTGTTGTTTGGCAGGCCCAGGCTGGATTTGAACCTGCCAACTCAGGTGTACGTGGCTGGCGCCTTAGCCCGCTGAGCCACAGGCACCAAGCCTTAAGTCACTATTAAGAGTTTTCCATTTCAGGAATGGTAATAAGACACATACTACATATAAGAAATATTAAAAGAATATTTTGAGAGCTCTAACACCTAGATTACTACCACAAAGAATTCTTAGCACAACTGACATTTTCATGAACTATGCAAAAGACATTGAGCAGGAACAGACATTTCCTAGAAATAAAGTTAGGCACTTCACATACACCGTCAAGGAGAGCCACATCATTTAATTCAAAGACAGATCAGGGTTCAAATCCTAACTGTGGTCTTCCTAAATTAGTTTCTCTCTCAAGCTTCTGTCCTCATCTAGGAAATGTTGCTACTACCATTTATTTCACGGAGTTGGTAGGAGTATTAATGAGGTACCACAATGACTATCATAAAGTTGATGCCTCTGTTACTTCCTTTTACATTTCTTCACAATCCTTATGACAACCTCATGTTGTAAGAATTATTAACTCCATTTTACAGATGAAGAAAACTGAATCACAGGAAGGTTAAGTAGTAAACTAATGGTTAAGCAGCCGGTAATTGTCAGAACCCAGATCTGCTCATGCCCTAAAACTTGACATGTAACCTCACTGGTTATTTTATTCTCTCATACTAAGGAGTTTAGAATTATTTTCAAACTATACCCATTATACTTTGAATTTTAATACCAGAACAAATATTTTTTAAAAAATCATTCATAGTTTCCACTCATAATTTCATAAGGTAAAGACATACAAATTGCCCACTATCTTCAAATTCACTAACAAATAGATTATACATTTCAGATCTCAAAATGAGCTATTCCAGTTACTCGAAAAACACAAAGAGTAAGACAAACCCTTAAACCACAACTGTGTACCTCCTTAGGTCTTGTTTTAACCATGGAGTTCAGCTAAATAAAGGCACTTGAACTGGAAAAACTGATACTGAAGCAGCAATAGTTGACATTAAATGTCTCTTTTTGAATATTCGCATCAGTCCATATTCATCCATCTCTCTGACTTCAACCTTAGTCACCCATGGTCAGGTCCATGCTACTGCCAAAAACCAATATGATGACCATGACACTCATGATGATTATGTGCATGTGAAGCTGTTCCAAAGACTTTATAGATTTTTTATTTATTTCATCCTCACAGCAGCAATACAAAGCAGCCATTATTATTATCTCCGCATTACAGCTACTCAGCCACAGAGAAGACAAAGTAGCAAGAGCATCATAATCACACAGCCCAAGGTCACACACACATAGCTAGCAAATGGAACCAGCATTCCAACCTAGGCAGTCTAACTCTAGTACCTACGTTTTTAACTACTTTTACTCTGTAACTGCTATCTATTACTCTGATAATCTGCTTTCTTCAATACCAGAAAAATGACTCAAACTTCACCTTACACATAGATAGCAGGTATTTGTCCTTATGTCAATGCTGCCCTCATTACTTAAAAATTTTATGTTGGAGGGGCACGATGGCTCACACCTATCATCCTAGCACTGTGAGAGCCCAAGGCAAGTGGATTGCTTGAGCTCAAGAGTTGCAGACCAGCCTGAGCAAGAAAGAGATCCCATCTCCACTATAAATAGAAAAATTAGCTGGGCATTGTGGAGGGCACCTGTAGTCCCAGCTACTCAGGAAGGTGAAGGAGGAGGATTGCTTGTGCCCAAGACTTTGAGGTTGCTATGATGCCACAGCATTCCAGCCTGGGGTGACCAAGTAGAAATAATAAATAAATAAAACATTTCACGTGGCCCTAATTCAGTGTCTACTTCCACATATTAACCTACCATGTGGAAGACACACAGTAAACACATGATAAATATTTATAAATATCTGTTAAAAGAATTAAATCTTGGCTGGATATATTAGCTCATGCCTATAGTCCAAGCACCTTGGAAGGCCTCACCTGGAGGATTGCTTGAGGCCTGGACTTCAAGACCAGCTTGTGCAACATAGTGGGACGCCATCTCTACAAAAAATTAATTTACTTATTCATTTTTTTCCTTTTTTTTTGGTCACTCTGGGTAGAGTGCCATGGCATCATTATAATTCACAGCAACCTCAAACTCTTGGGCTTGAGCAATCCTCTTGCCTCTGGAGTAGCTGGGACTACAGACCTGTGCCACTACACCCAGCTAGTTTTTCTAGTTTTAGTAGAGACAGGGTCTCACTTACTCAGGCTGGTTTCAAGCCCACCTCAGCCTCCCAGAGTGCTAGGATTACAGGTGTGAGCAATCGAGCCCAGTCACTACAAAAAATTTTTAAATCAGCCAGGCAGGGGGGCACTGTAAGTCCAAGCCGACTGGGAGACTGAGGAAGGAGGATCACTTTATAAAGCCCACAGGTTCCAGATAATAGTGAACTATAATCAAGCTACTAGTCTGGGTGACAGAATAAGAACTTGTCTCAGAAAAAAAAAAGAATTAAACCTTTCGCGTCTCTAATCCTCCCAAAAGTAATTCTACCCTATTTTTAATTCCTCCCTCCCTCAATTTCACACTTTGTAACTTCTTCCAATACTTAGTTTCCACTTTATCACTGTAGTAGCCAGTCTCCAAGATGATCCCCGATGATCCTCATCTCTCTTTTTTTTTTTTTTTGAGACAGAGTCTCACTTTATCACTCTCGGTAGAGTGCCGTGGCGTCACACAGCTCACAGTAATCTCCAACTCCTGGGCTTAGGCTATTCTCTTGCCTCAGCCTCCAGAGTAGCTGGGACTACAGGCACCCGCCACAATGCCCGGCCATTTTTCTGTTTTGCAGTTCTGCAGAGGCTGGGTTTGAACCCGCCACCTTTAGTATATGGGGCCGGTGCCCTACTCAATGAGCCACAGGCGCCACCCGATCCTCATCTCTTGCCATTTACATCCTTCCCACAATGTATAGAAGGTTTAAAACTTTGGTCAGGAGTTTGTATTTCAGAAGGTCTTTGAAAGAGAAAAAGGAAGACATTAGTGGGTCACTTTCTTTGTTCAATGTCCCTTTTCTTTGAAAATGTACCCATTTATAAACTACTCCCTATGCCTATACTACTTCATCTACAATCCATTGTCTTCCTTTTTCTCTTTCAAAGACCTTCTGAAATATAACCTCCTGACCGAAGTTTTTCCTCAGCCATAAAAGACAAAGTTTTGTCCATCAATTCCAACTAGCAATCCTAGCACTTATGTAAATACATACATGGGTATATACAGAGTAAATATATTTGTTCATGCTTATCTTACATTCGATACATATTTACTGAACACCTACTATGTCCCAAGAACTACTCTTGAAGATGAGAAGAAAAAAAACAAATATCCTTGCTCTTGGGGAGCTACTATCTAGTATATACTCCTGCCATAGTGTTCGCTCTATATGTAATACAACAATCTTTGTTAATATGATTTCAAAATTCTTTGTAAATTAATTGGACATATATCTACAATTCCTTTTTTTCCATAAATCTAAGTAAATATTTAAGCTGCAGTCTCAAGAAAAGTCTACACCTGTTAACAAACTTTGTAAAGTGCCCTACTAGACTCTTCATGTATCAATGTCCTCCGATTTTATTGAATGCTCCCTCGGGCCATACTTTTTTTAAAAAATACTGCCACATTTACAAGTATAAAATAAATAAAACTTGGCTCAGCACCCATAGCACAGTGGTTATGGCACCAGCCACATGCACTGAGGCTGGAGGGTTTGAGCCGGCCCAGCCTAGCTAAACAACAACGACAACTGCAGCAACAACAAAAAAAAATATCCGGGCATTGTGGTGGGCGCCTGTAGTCCCAGATACTTGGGAAGCTGAGGCAAGAGAATCACTTGAGCCCAAGAGATTGAGGTTGCTGTGAGCTGTAACGCCATGGCACTCTACCAAGAGCGACATAGTGAGACTCTGTCTCAAAAAGTAAACACATATGTAAATACATACATACATAAATAAATAAAACTTGATAATGATATCCTTTATTTATTATATAGCCTTAGTGACTCTAAAATATTTAATTTCACAGAAAGTAGTTTGTAATAGATGTAGTAAAATGATAATACAAGATAAGTAGAACTTTCTAACCCCCTTCATACACTATACTTACTTCCATAAAGCAGTGTTAAAAGGAAAAAGACATACTATATTTTTTTATTTTTGAGACAGAGTTTAACTTTCTCGCCCTCAGGTGAATGCCATGGCATCACAGCAACCTCAAATTCTTGGGCTCAAGCCGCAGATCCTCTTGCCTCAGCCTTCCAAGTATAACTAGGACTACTAAAATAGCCCACCACAACGCCCGACTATTTTTAGAGATGGGGGTCTCACTCTTGTTCAGGCTGGTCTCAAACTCCTGGCTCAGGCAATCTACCTGCTTCGGCCTCCCAAAGTGTAGGATTACAGGAGTAAGCCATCCTGCCCAGCCTGGCATACTACATTTTTAGGTCAGCGATTCAAGTTCTAGGAATATCACTGTGTATCCCTAGATGAATTATTTAACTGCTCTGAGCCTCAGTTTCTCTATTCTAAAGCTCAGTACACCCGTAATCCAGCTACTTGGGAGGCTGAGGCAAGAGGATCATTCAAGCCTAGGTCCAGGAGTTCAAGAGCAGCCTGGGGGCTAGGTGCCTGTAGCACAGTGGTTATAGACACCAGCCACATACACGGAGGCTGGCGGGTTCAAACCCAGCCCGGGCCAGCTAAGCAACAATGACAACTGCAACAGAAAAATAGGTGGGTGTTGTGGCAGGCGCCTGTAGTCCAGCTACTTGGGAGGCTGAGGCAAGAAAATCACTTAAGCCCAGGAGTTTAAGGTTGCTGTGAGCTGTGACACCACAGCTCTCTACTGAGGGCAACAGAGTGAGACTCTGTCTCAAAAAAAAAAAAAAAAAAGAGCAGCCTGGAAAACACACGGAGATGGGAGTCTTATAAATAAATAAAGAAAGAAAGAAAGAAAGAAAGGTAAAATTGACCTAACATGGTTTGTATGAGGATTAAGTAATACCTTAAAAGCCTCGCTTAATGCTTATTACATAGTGAATGTCAAGGAACATTTCCTTACCCTTCCCTGCAGCATATAACCGCTATGTCAGATTTGTCAGGAACCCTTCTAAGCTCAGTTACTTCTCTCTGTAATGGTCTTCCTCTTCTTTATCTGAGTTAGGATTTAACTCGAATGCCGTCTTCTCTTTGAAACCTTCACACACATCCAAAGGAAAAGCTCTCCCTTGACTCACCCTCAATTCTAATTTGGTACCTAAGCATCTTTCTCTGAGTATTACAATCATCTGTCACTTTCAGCCTCTCCCCCTGGACTTGAGAGCTCCTCAAGAGTAGGGACCATATCTCACTTATCTTGATAACTCAAGCTCTTAGAAAAACACCTGGCACATTAAAGACATGAAACAAAAGTTTGCTGAGTGAATAAATGAAATTATTCCTTAAACAGTACCTGTAATTACTACTGGGTAACCCAAACTTTATGGTTTTGCCCTTTATGGACTGAGTTCCTGTTTCATACTTTTTTTAATCCCTTTCCAATAGCAGTTGGCAGAGTACTAAGGACATAAAAAGTCCACAGTAAATACTTTTGGATATTGGGATACTTATTACTTTGTTATCTTTCATGATTTTGATTCTAAATAAAAAACTTTTAGTGGCTGTGACTTTTGGAAGCCTTGTTGAAGAGGGGCTCTTCTTAACAGTTTTTGGCAAAGAATTGAAGCAAATGCTGGAACTAGATTACAGACACTTTCTTTGCATGTTGTTTCTGAAGACAGTAGTAATGGATTGCTTCTTTCTAAATCATTCCATTAAGAAACTGAGTAACATAAACCCTTTTGATTTGCCATGAAAAATGCAAATGACATTAGGCAAAACTTAGTTTAATAACTTTCAGCCAAAGGCTCCCCACCCTGCAGTCATGGGGCTATGGGCCAGCTGGCTGTACCACCTCACCCCTGGGAGGTGGCTGCTTTTCAACAATAAAACTGCTTAAGACAAACAAAGTTTTTTGGGGTCTTCTAAAATAAAACACATAAGTTGAACTTCTTATTGAAAATAAAGCTTAAATTACAGGCTTTGGCTTCATGTAGAAAAGATGCTGAAAATATCTCAACAACATGCAACTTGGGGACATTCCAGACATCTTATGGATTTAAAACTATGTAAAAATACATGAAGCGTAGGTGTAATTTCATTACTACATTTAAATGATGTATTTCACATTCCTGCATATGCACAATTCATGCCAAGTATACGTTGGACCAGGCACAAGGCTCATGCCTGTAATCCCAAGCACTTTGGAGGGCCAAAGCAGGAAGATCTCTTGAGTCCAAGAGTTCCAGATCAGCCTGGGCAATATCAAGACCCCATCTCTACAAAAAATTTCTTTAAAAATTAGCTGGGCGTAGCAGCTGGCAGCTACTTCAGAGGCTGAGGCAGGAGGTTGGCTTGAGCCCAGGAGTTGGAAACTCCAGTGTGCTATGATAATGCCACTGCACTCTAGCCCTGTCAACAGAGCCAGAGCAGGTCTCAGATGGGTAAAAAAAGTATAGCCTATGGCTCAGTGGTAGGGCACCAGCCCCATATACCAAGGGTGGCAGGTTCGAACCTGGCCCTGGCCAAACTGCAACAAAAAAGTAGCTGGGCATTGTGGTGAGCACCTGTAGTCCCAGCTACTCAGGAGGCTGAGGCAAGAGAATCGCCTAAGCCCAGGAGTTGGAGGTTGCTGTGAGCTATGATGCCAAGGCATTCTACTGAAGGCAATAAAGTGAGACTCTCTCTCTAAAAACAGAAAAAAGAAAGTATAGATTGGCTTGTGGTTACTACCACAGTGGTTACTGGGCCAGACACATATGCCAAGGGTGATGGATTCGAACCCAGCCAGGGCCACCTGCAACAAAAAATAGCCGGGCATTGTGGCGGGTGCCTGTAGTCCCAGCTACTTGGGAGGCTAAGGCAAGAGAATCGCTTAAGCCCTTGAGTTGGAGGTTGCTGTGAGCTGTGACACCACAGCACTCTACCAAGGGTGACACAGTGAGACTCTGTCTCAAAAAAAAAAAAAAAAAAAAGTATAGACTGCCATGCCGTTAACTGTCTGCTAAACTGCCCTTTAGTTATGCTACTTAACAGAAAACAAAAAGAAATCATGACAAAGCTAAGTTGTGCTAGTGATTAAACACACACTGGTCTCCCAATCATTCTCAACATCACAAGAGCAAGCATCTCTTGGACCCTTACTATGTGCCAAGCACCAACCAAATTATTTTGAATTATTTAATACTTACGACAACCCTACGTGGTTGGTGCTATTATTATTCCCATTTTTCAGATGAGGAAACTGAAGCCCAAGATTACACGGCTAGAGAGTGGCAAGTTTGGGAATCGGACTCTAAAGTTCCGGCCGCCATCAAGTATCAAGGTTTTCTAATGGCACCCGCGAGGGGTGGGAATCAAAGTACCCGAGCAGACACTTTCTTAGGGGATAAAGTCCTCAGCTGTCGGGTTTCCCAACCGCACATAATTCCAGGTACACCTGGACTCATTCGGGTTGCTACACAGGCATCAACAAGCCCAGGTGAACCTCCTTGCCTAGGAATACTGAGGACTGCACCTGGATCCCGAAGGTTTGCACAAGATTCCAGAGAAAAGAGACCGACACCCGGTCCCTGCAGTCAAAAACACAGCCAGGGCGCAGCGAGGGCGGGGACCTCCGCGCCTCCCCACCCGGCACGACACAGCCGGCCGGGCCAGGCGGTGCACAGGTGCACTGCCGCACCCGAGTACCCCGGCCCCGCTCAGCTACCGCGGCACAGCAACTCCGACCCCGAGGGGCGGGGCGGGAGGGCAGAGGGAAGGGGGTCGGGGAGTCGGGGGCCGGAGGCCTGGCCCGCCCGACCCCCGGAGGGCACGTGCCGCGGGGTCGCGAGGAGAAAGGATGCTCCGCGCGAGGCGGGGCCGCTGTGGGGGAGGGGTCTCCTGCCCGGACTCACTCACCGCGGCTCTCTCCTCCCGGCCCCGGCTCCGCGGCTTGCCCTGCTCCGGCTCTAGTCGCTCGCGTCTCCTTACAAGGCTCAACGTCCAGCCGGTGCGCGCGGGGCTGAAGAGAAGTCGGCCCGAGCGGACGGCGTGTGGCGAGCGGAGCCGAGGGGGTGGGGAGAATTGGACGGTCACTCTCGCCGCTGCGGCCACCACAGACACTGCTGCCACCGGCTCCTCTCAGCCTCGGAAGCTGCGGACCCGCCTTCCACGCCCGTCTCCCGCCCTCCACATTGCGCTGAAGGAATGACAGCGACCTTGGCCAATCAGAGGCCTAGTCAATGCCGGAGTTGGCAGGCTTGGGTGGACAGAGAAGGAAGGGGAATGCGGGAGACTAGGACGGCGGCAAGACTTCCTGTGACTGACGGCACAGCGCAGCCAATGGGCAACGGGGAGATGACCTCATCGCGGAGGAAAGTCTGGAACTGGTGGAGCCGCGGATAGGAGGTGGGAGGAGGTCGGCAACAAGCCGGGGGCGGGGCACTGGACCCTTAAAGAGGCCGCAGCCCATTGGGCATTCTGTCAAGGGAAGGGCGGTGGACTCAGCTGGACCTTGCCAAGTTGCAGAGGGGTCCGTGCCCGGTCACCAGCAGTGACTGCGTTAATCGTCCATACGTCATCCCGATTCTTCTCGGGGGTAAAGGGTCTCCGCCTGGGGCGTCTAAATCCACTATTTCACTTTCACGCTTCCCAAAAGAAGACACAATAAATTCAGTTCTGGCCTAGAGCCCTGAATTCCGGTTACAGTCCCCGCCCCACAGAGGCTGTTCGCCTTGTTTCTCTGAGTCAGTTTCCCCAACGGTAAAAGGGAGGATACTGACACCTACCTACCTCTCCCTACCTGCCCAGGATGTAGAGATCAGCAGCAGCGAAAGTGCTTGGAGAAGAAGAACGGCTGCGTGAACCAAAGCGCTTGTGCGTAGTATCCGGAGACTCCAGGAAGAGCATCTGTAAAAGGGAGACTCCAATAGATTCCCGACGATTCTTGTAGTTTCTAAAATTCTAAAATGCTGATGTCCTGCTCTTCCGGCATCCACTCATGCAGGGAAGGCGTGTGTGTGAGCACGTGCACCAGGCTAAGAGGCCCCATACTCAGCAATAGCATATGAGAAAGAACACAGGTTAAAGGGGACAAGCAAGGCCCACTGTTGTAAGAGCTCAGGTCGGGCAGGCCCTTCGCACCTTACTCCTTATCCAACAATGGGAGAGAAACCCAAAAAGGAGAAATAACTCCCACTTGGTGGGGTGGGAAAGGGAGCAGGCTCTTTCCTGAAGGACTCGTGGAGCTGAGGTCAGCAAGTAGAGTTAGAGGGAGGAAGATTAGCTAGAGGGAGGAGGAGGGAACTGGGCATCCTTCTAGGTTTGGGGACGACCAGGATCATGTGAATGCACTGACTGAAAAATGACAACTCACTTTACCTTCCAGAGTGATCCTTACTGTGACCCCCTGTTCTCAAAGGTCTCCAGGCCTGCCCATTGCTGTAAGGCTCAGTGGGAGGGCAGGAGAGGGTGCTGCTCTATCCAAAAGCCAGCATGGCCCTGGGTATAGCCAATTATTCATCTATAAGTCAGCTTCCAGTTCAGTACCACGTGCTAGTCACAGAATCTTGGAGTTAGGTGGTGTCCTTAGTCACACACTTTCCCTCAAGGCAAAAATCCTTCCACAAAAGCCCTGATAAAATTATTTATTCAATAAATATTTCTCATTTAAGACACTGACATTATTAGCCAGAAGAGATAGAGTTGCTGCGTTGGGGACGCTTACCAAACTGGGAAAGAAGGCACACCCTGCAGTGACTTCAGTGTGAGGTGGTGTGCTCCACAGCCACTCTCTTAGTGTCATAACTAATAGAGAATCCAGAACCGCACCTCAAAGGAGACAGTGCTGCTCCTTGGAATTACTGGGGTATAGCAGATTTCCCCAAGACTAGGGTGGGGCATTCCAAATAGTGTCAACCTTGGCACAGCTCTCCCGGAAAAAGTCAGGTAAAGAGGCAGCACGGACATTTTATTAATCAAGGAGAGAGCGATGTGCCCATTTACAATGGAGGCTACAAGCAAGCTCAGGTCTATTTTTTCATACAACATAAATTGTAAATATTTTATATACTGTATATATACACATATAAATGTTGTATACATGTATAAAGTGTTTACATATGTTTTTTTTTAATTTTGAGACAGAGTCTCACTTTGTCACCCTTAGTAGAGTGCTGTGGTGTCACAGCTCACAGCAACCTCAAACTCTTGGACTCAAGAGATTTGCCTCCCAAGTAGCTGGGACTACAGGCGCCTGCCACAACACCTGGGTATTTTCAGAGATGGGGTCTCACTCTGGCTCAGGCTGGTCTTGAACTCATGAGCTCAGGCAATTCATCTGCTCAGCCTCCCAGAGTGCTAGGATTACAGGTGTGAGCCACCTCGCCTGGCCAGTTTACATATATTTCTTATGGTTGATCTGCCTCCCTCTAATCTCCACCCCTAGATCCTAATGTCCTCTAAAGCTGCACAGACATGTCTAATTCTACTATGCCCCCTTTCCTGAACCTGCTACCCAACCCCCTCCCCCATAACAAGGGTAAAGTCTTTTTTTCCTTGCCATCATTCCTCTGATGAAGGTTTCCATATACTTATTACCCTAAGGACTTCATGTGGACATTCTTCACTTGGGGGGCGCAGTATTATTTTTGTCTTATAGCAAACATTCTCTTTCTGCTGGTAAAGAAGCCCCAGCTTCCTCTGGAAAACCACTCCTCCCCACTCTCTCCTTATGGCAGTCTCCTGAATGACTTCATTTTCCAGAGGTAAATACATGGCCCAGTCCTAACCAATGAAAGCACTCCCTCATCCCACCATTTGTAGTGATTGATTTAGAGTAAGTCATGTGACCCAAGACAGTCCCATCAGAATGAGTCCTGGGACTTTGTTAGAACTACTCTGATGAAGATCTCTTTGCACCAGGGCTGCTGAACTGTCTGGCTATATACCTGGAGTTAATGGGGAGGACCACAGGGAGAACAAAACCACTACCAAAACAATCAGAGCTGAGATACATGAATATCACAATGACTGATGACTTTGTTTGAGAACCTGGATCCAGTTGTTTTCTGGTGATTCAATTTCATAGGTGTCTTACTTAGAAACAGTCTGTACGAGAGATCAGATGAACAAGATTTATTGGGGGAGGAAAAGACTGTAAGGAAGGGAGATGATCAAGACAGGGAAAGGGAAAGTTGATCTTGCCTTCATCTGATGCATAGGAGGAGAGCTCTGGAGCACAGTTATCCCCCACCATGGGCAGCCTTTGGACCCTAGTAAATGTCTATCACTGGCTGTGGGCCCTAAGGAAGTCAGGGTCTCTGAGGCCACTCCCTTCAAATGAGAGCAATTCTCTGAAATTTGGAGCAGCTGGGAAGCCTTTGCTGCCAACCCTCACAGCCTTTGCTGCCAACCCTCTGGCTCAAACTGACTTTATAACCAATCCTTTCCACTCCCTTCCTTCTAGATCAGGGGTGTTCAACCTGCGGCCCTGGGGCCACATGCAGATTATTCGAGGACTGTTTTGCTTATCTTTGGTGTGGGATATTACAAAAAGTATGCACAGACCTTTTCTCTTGCTCATCAGCTGTTGTTAGTGTTTATACATTTAATGTGTGCACAACTCGCATTCTTCCAACGTGCAAAGAAAAGTGTTGGGCACCCTTTGGAGCTGTGTCCCCCCGCAAGCTGACACTAAGCCAAATTCACTCTTATATTTCTGGAATTAATTCTTTAACACAAATGTAGGACTTTAAGTCTAACTCTGCTAAAAATTAGCGGCCAGTTGTCTTTTTGTCCACTTCTATCCCAATGACCTTCAGCAAATCCAGTAAAACTTACTCTCCACTTTTTGCCTCTGTCTCTCCTCCCAGGGAATCTCTCCAAAGATGTTTCTGAGGATGACCCGAGCAGCCCCAGCCTCAGCACATCCTGCTCTTTCCTGTTTCTTCTTCAGTCTTTGTTCAGGTGAGTCCTTTTGTCCGGAATATCCTCTCTTCTGTAAGTATCTATTTAAATCCCAGCTCTCATCCCACTTCCTCCAGGAAGCCCTCCACTATTCCTCCAGCCTATGTGAATCTTTTCTTTCTCTGGCAGCTAATAGGTCCTACTGTGCCAAGCACAACGCTAAGTATTCTAAGTGCATTACCTTGTTTCATCCTCATGGTAACCCTGAGATGGGTATTGTTATGACCCCTATTCTCTAGGTAAGGAAACTGAGGCTTAGAGAGCTTCATTAAGTAACTTGCCCATTATCACACAGCTAATATCACAGGCTAAAGCCAAGGTATAAATACTTATATTTGGATTCTGGGTACAGTTCAATAAGCATTTATTGGCTACATATAAGAAATTAAAGGAAGGCTGGGCACAATGGCTCTCACCTGTAATGCTAGCACTCTGGGAGGGCAAGATGGATGGACTACTTTAGCTCAGGTGTTCAAGACCAGCCTGAGCAAGAACGAAACCCTGTCTCTACTAAATATAGGAAAATTAGCCAGGCGTTGTAGTGGGTGCCTATGGACCCAACCACTTGAGAGGCTGAGGCAGGAGGATCCCTTGAACCCACAAGTTTGAGGTTGCTGTGAGCTATGATAACACCAGGGCACTCAACTCATGGTGGCAAAGTGAAACTCTGTCTAAAAGAAAAAAAGAAAGAAAAAGAAATATTAAAAAGTGAATTAGGCTCAGCCCCTATAGCTTAAGCGGCTAAGGCACCAGCCACATACACCTGAGCTGGCAGGTTTGAATCCAGCCCAGGCCTGCCAAACAACAATGACAACTACAACCAAAAAATAGCTGGTTGTTGTGGTGGGTGCCTGTAGTTGCAGCTACTTGGGAGGCTGAGGCAAGAGAATCGCTTAAGCCTGGGAGTTGGAGGTTGCTGTGAGCTGTGATGCCACAGCACAGATGTCACCCAGGGTGACAGCTTAAGGCTCTGTCTCAAAAAAAAAAAAAAAGTGAAATAGATCACCCTTGCTCACAATCAAGAACAGGGTCCAAAAAAAAAAAAAAAGAACAGGGTCTATAAAAATGATGTTACTATGAATGATGTTGTAAGGACAGTAGATCTGAGATAAGAGAAGGGAGAGCTCATATCTGTTGGGGGACGGACGAAGGCCACACAGAAGAGTTTCTGTTTGACAGGCAGGATGAGGTGGGGCGTTCCAGCTTGGGGAACACTATGACTGATAGTGTGGAGGAAGGAAAGCATAGGACATGTTTGAGCAAGGGAGTTGTCTGCTTTGTTTAAGAGATAAGGCTTGAAATTTTGTTGAGATCCTGTTGTAAAAAGTAAAGAATGCCATGATGAGGGAAGCACTGGTTTTTGTTTGTTTGTTTTTTTTTTGTAGAGACAGAGTCTCACTTTATGTGCCATGGCGTCAACACAGCTCATAGGCACAGTTGCAACCTCCAACTCCTGGGCTTAGGTGATTCTCTTGCCTCAGCCTTCCGAGTAACTGGGACTACAGGCGCCCACCACAACACCCAACTATTTTTTTGTTACAGTTTGGTGAGGGGGCCAGGTTTGAACCCACCACCCTGGGTAAATGGGGCAGGCACCACACCCACTGAGCCACAGGTGCCACCCAAGCACTGGGATTTTGAAAATAGGATCTAAACTGTGTTTTCAGATTCACCTGGTAGTCTGTCAACTGGATTGGAAGAAGACTGAAATGGGGTTAGGAATTTAAGACTGTTATCCAGCCAGGAGGAAATAAGGACCTAGAAAGGTGGGAACAGTAGCTTGAATTTTTTTCTCCTATACTTGGTACCCATTCTTTATGTCTCTCTGTCCCCTAGACATCATAGTATCCTTGAGAAACAATAATTTTCAAAATATACCCATACCCTCTAAAAACTTCTTGACAATGTTGTTAGCACTCAAGGGATAATTTTGGAATTAAATTGAATGCATGAGCAGGGTATTAAAAATGCTAGGGCTCAGCTCGGCGCCTGTGGCTCAACGGGCTAAGGCACCAGCCACGTACACCTGAGCTGGCAGGTTCAAATCCAGCCTGGGCCGGCCAAACAACAATGACGGCTGCAACCAAGGGATGGCCGGGCGTTGTGGTGGGCACCTGTGGTCCCAGCTACTTGGGAGGCGGAGGCAGGAGACTCACTTGAGCCCAGGAATTGGAGGTTGCTGTGAGCTGTGATGCCACAGCACTCTATCCAGAGTGACAGCTTGAGGCTCTGTCTTAAAAAAAAAAAAAATTAAAATCCGTTAAAAATGTAACATGTAGCAGCCGTATAAGCTATGGCTAGGAGGAGTGAGAGTTATAAGAAATACCTGTATAGCTCAATAATGGAACATGTTGGTGAAAAGAGCATGGAGAGGGATTTAGCTCTCTTAACAAGCATGAGAGCTTCAAAGATGAGAGCATTGGTGAATTGGCAGTCTCTACACCTGTGGTGTTGAGAGGCATGCGATCAGGCTGCAGGAGAAGGCAGTTGGGAGCATACGCATTCTATCACAACTAGCTTACTCTGACGCTGTCTCCTCTCCTGCCTGCAGAACGCCAGCATGGTGTCTCTCTGCTGAAGATTACCAAGCTCTACTAAAGACTAAGATCTATCTATTCTAAGACTGCTTTTTCTCCTTCTCTCTCTCTCTCTCATCTCCAGCGAAAGTAAAGCTCTCAGGCACCTAAAGGCAATTGTTCCTGTGCAAGGTAGCTTAGCGGTCCTTTTCTGGAACCTAGTTAAGCCAGGCCTGAGACCTGGCCAGTCCCGGGCCTTGACAGTAACATTTCCTTAAGTGAAGAAATGTTATGGGAATTAAAAAAAAGAGTAGGGATGACAGGATTATAAACAATCTGTGTAGTGTACTTTTTAATTTAAAAAGAGTTAGAATAAAAATAACCTATCTTGGCTCGGTGCCTGTGGCTCAAACAGTTAAGGCGCCAGCCACGTACACCTGAGCTGGTGGGTTCGAATCCAGCCCGGGC
Source organism: Perodicticus potto (assembly GCA_963574655.1). Lineage (NCBI taxonomy): Eukaryota > Metazoa > Chordata > Mammalia > Primates > Lorisidae > Perodicticus > Perodicticus potto. The sequence goes on from CAUYRH010177899.1 coordinate 24,663, forward strand.
CCGCCAAACAACAATGACAGCTGCAACCAAAAAATGACCGTGTGTTGTGGCAGGCACTGGTAGTCCCAGCTACTTGGGAGGCAGAGGCAGGAGACTCGCTTGAGCCCAGAAGTTGGAGGTTGCTGTGAGCTGTATGTATCCAGGGTGACAGCTTGAGGCTCTGTCTCAAAAAAATTAAATAAACCTGTCTTATAGGACTGCTTTATTATTTGAATGATTAAAGACAAATTAGAAGAGAAAACAAATATAAATGAATGGGGGGGAGAATGTACAGAACAGGCCTGGCACAGTAGCTCATGCCTGTAATTCCAGCACTCAGGGAGGCTTAGGTGGGAGGATTGCTTGAGCCCAGGATTTTCAGACCTGCCTGGGCAAGAGTGAGATACTATCTGTACAAAAAACAGAAAAATTAGCTGGGCTTGGTGGTACATGCCTGTAGTCCTAGATATTCAGGAGGCTAAGGCAGGAGGACTGCTTGAGCCCAGAAGTTTGAGGTTGTAGTGAGCTATGACACTACTGCACATTAACTTGGGTGACAAAGAAAGATTCTGTCCCCCTCACAAAAAAAATGTACAGAAAAAAAGGTTTTGTAAGAAAAAAAAGTCAGGTCTTAAAGTTATAATTTAGAATGTAGTTGCTTGTAAAAAGTCTCCAAAGGAGACCTTACTTAGTTCATTGTTCTCTGCCCCATTTAAATCTAAATAAAGAAAAATATACGCTAACATAATGTACCTTCCATAGGCAAGATATAGCTTAAAATATAATCTTAAATATTTTCTGACTCAATAAAGCTCAGCAATATACGTGTATGGATTAATATTCACAAAGTATTCAATCATGAAATAAGCCGAAGAATAGAAAGGGAGTAATTATGCAGGGCAATGCATTCTATTTAAAGGATACGGTTGAACTTCTGTATCTTTTCAAGTTCCGACGCAACAGACCTGTGCCAAAAAAAAAAAAGAAAAGTAAAAGTTCATGCTAGTTGTCTGGTTCTTTTATATTCACCTGTAGTTCCAGCTATTTGGGAGGCTGAGGCAAGAGAATTGCTCAAGCCCAGGAGTTGGAGGTTGCTGTGAACTGTGATGCCACAGCACTCTACCAAGGATGATAAAGTGAGACTCTGTCTCTAAAAAAAAAAAAAAAACAACTAATTTTTATTAAATTCCTTCTGGAATAGACTACCTATTCATTTCATGGTTTCTTTAAGCATAAAGGGTTAACATGATGAATATTAGCTCTTAACCATGTTCTACAGAACAAGATATTGGGGCAACTAGTATGGGACAAAGGCTAAATTCAAACAACTGCAGCAGAACCACTTATGTGTGCTCTTTGTTCTTTTTCTCATCAAGCTAGAATGAGATATGAGCAGTGGCATACAACTACACATAATGTAATTTGACTAGCTTTTTGCAAAATTAATGTGGATGTTAACCTAAAACATCTCTTTATTCAAGTCACTGGAAAAGTCTTCACAGTTCATAATAGAGTATGTTACTTTTCTGTTTTATTGGCTTTACTAAAATGGACCACATGTGCTGTGTTATTAGCTTGTGTGGTTTTCCTTGTACTCTAGCCTATGGATGCAAAATGAAAGAGAGATTTTATGATTTTAACCACCTGTGGTAAAGAACTTGGCTATGACTTACTCTAAGTCTACTGATTTTTCATCATTACAAAAACAACTTTTTTCTTTTCTTTTTTTTTTTTTTAACATAAGACACGTTTTTCTAGAGAATATCTTCTGTACTATTTTTGAACTAACATTCCTATTAAAAAGTTGAGTCAGGGCTCGGTGCCTGTGACTCAAGGGGCTAAGTCGCCAGCCACGTACACCTGAGCTGGCGGGTTCGAATCCAGCCCGGGCCTGCCAAACAACAATGACAGCTGCAACCAAAAAAATGGCCAGGTGTTGTGGCGGGTGCCTCTAGTCCCAGCTACTTGGAAGGTGGTGGCAGAAGACTCGCTTGAGCCCAGGAGTTGGAGGTTACTGTGAGCTGTGATGCCACAGCACTCTACCCAGGGTGACAGCTTGAGGCTCTGTCTCAAAAAAAAAAAAATGGTTGACTCAGGCTGGGCACAGTGGCCTGTCAGCCAAAGTGAGACCTCAACTCTATTAAAAATAGAAAAACTTGGGCAGCGCTTGTGGTTCAGTGGGCAGGGCGCTGGCCCCATATACTGAGGGTGACGGGTTCAAACCCGGCCCTGGCCAAACTGCAATAAAAATAGAAAAACTAGCTGGGTGTTGGAGTAGGCACCTGTAGTCCCAGCTCCTCAGGAGTCTGAGGCAAGAGAATCTCTTAAGCCTAAGAGTTTGAGGTTGCTATAAGTCATAATCCACTCTACCCAAGGCAACAGAGTGAGACTCTGCCTCAAAAACTAAACTAAAATAAAGTAAAGGAATAAAAAGTTGAATCAGGCTCAGCGCCTGTGGCTCAAGCAGCTAAGGCGCCAGCCACGTACACCTGAGCTGGCGGGTTCGAATCCAGCCCGGGCCCGCCAAACAAAACAACAATGACGGCTGCAACCAAAAAATGGCCGGGTGTTGTGGCAGGCGCCTGTAGTCCCAGCTACTTGGGAGGCGGAGGTGGGAGACTTGCTTGAGCCCAGGAATTAGAGGTTGCTGTGAGCTGTGATGCCATAGCACTCTACCCAGGGCAACAGCTTGAGGCTCTGTCTCAAAAAAAAAAAAAAAAAGAAAAGAAAAGAAAGTTGAATTAGCAAGTTAATGGAAGGTGAAATGGAAAAAAAACACTGAAATACAATTTACGTAGCTTTTTATTGTACAGTCTTTTCGTTCAACTTATCTTCTTTGACAAGAAAACTAATCAGAGTAAAAATGCTCAGGCTTTGCTAGGGAAATGGAGCTATTACTCCTCAATTCCTTTAGCTTGTCTCTCTGTCGCTCCTAATTGCTTCCACCTTAGCTGCTATCACCAACCTATTCTTTCACTTTTTAGTCTGTCTTGACACTTATCCTCTTCTCAGCTTTCATATAAAAAGCCTAGCATTTACTGACTTTGCCAGCTGAGCAATGGTGAAGTGACCAAGTTTTTTTTTATTTTGCAGTTTTTGGCCGGGGCTGGGTTTGAACCCTCCACCTCTGGCATATGGGGTCGGAGCCCTACTCCTTTGAGCCACAGGCGCCACCCTGAAGTGACCAAGTTTTAAAACCACATACAATATCCCTTTCTTCCCAAATGTTTTCCACTAGCTACGTAAGCAAATTTTCTGCTCCCAAACAGACTGAGGGATAAGGGAAGCTGGATTCTCTGATACCTATAAATATTCAAATTTGATTCAATTTGGTCTAAGAAATAACAGGAAAAGGTGACAAAAATCAGGCTTAATGTTTACACTACACATTGCTATACCACCTCACAACTTACTTTAAAAGCTTTCTAAATTTTTCCTGTTATCCTTCTCTCCCAATATATATGCAGGCTATAATTACAGTGATACTAATCTTCCTAATGACATTTTTCCTGTAATTCCATCAAGTCTGAACTCTATTACAATATCCATCAAACCTCATACTATACCCCAGCAGATAGCAACTGCTCCATAAAAACTATCTTCTTAGCATCTCCACAGGCCAAAATACCTTTTTAATTCTGTTCTTGCTTCGTCCCTAAAATGTCTTATTTTCCCAAAATATTCCTTTGAAGTCCAGTTCAAGTACCTTGCACACTAAAAAGCATACAAGGACTAAAATGCTTGCTTTATTTGTTGATTTGTCAATTAATTTGAGGGAGGTAACTAAAATGATAGAAATCATTTTTAAAAATCAACTTTTTTTCTTTTTTGAGACAGAGTCTCACTCTGTCGCCCTGGATAGAGTACCTGGCATCATAGCTCACAGCAACCTCAGACTCTCGGGTTCAAGTGATGCTCTTGCCTCAGCCTCCCGAGTAGCTGGAACTAGAGACATCAAGTACAATAACTGTCTATTTTACTTTTTATTTTTTTTTGAGAGATAGAGTCTCCCTGTTGCTCAGACTGGCCTTGAACTCCTAAGCTCAGGCAGTCCATCCACCTCGGTCTCCTAGAGTGTGAGGATTACAGGCATGAGCCACCACGCCTGGCCTTCATGTGAAGTTTTCAATGCAAAGTTTTTTGATCTTCCGATATTATAAAATATGAAATATAATAAATTAGATGTCTGATTAGAAATAAATTACTTTTAAGCTTAAGTTATTAAAGACATGAGTTAAATATATTTAAAATCAAGAAAAGATTTTTATTTTTAAAAAAAGTCTCAGAGTTTGACACATTAATTTTTAAGTATTAAAAATGTGACCATTAAGTATTAATGTGACCATTTGACACATTAATTTTTAAGTATTAGTTTGCTCTTCTACATTGCTTAAGTTTAAAAGAAATATAAGTACCAATTTTCTTCAAGAATAGAAGAGGAAGGATGTGCAGGCATCTCTTTGGGACTAGTCTGGGTCAGCCTTCTGCACCATGTTATTACTGCTGTCACATACCTAGAGTGAACATATTAAACACTTGAAAAATGAACCTGTATACAATATAGAAGTATACAAAAAATGGAAAAACCATTAAGACAATTTGGGGTACAAGGGTAGATAAAAAATGTTACTGGGTAGTTTTCTAAACTTTTTTCACTGGTTATAGAAAAAAGCAAGTTTTCCCCTGTTATTTAGCAAAAATAAAATGATTTGCTAACATTTGTGATTAATAAAAATAATATTTTAGAATCAAAATAAAGGTGAAAGTTGGATTTCATTTCAAATTCAAAGTGTAAAATCCCCTTTCGGTTTTTTTTTTTTTTTTTTACAGTTTTTGGCGGGGGCTGGGTTTGAACCTGCCACCTCCGACATATGGAGCCGGTGCCCTACTCCTTTGAGCCATAGGCACCGCCCTCCTTTCAGTTTTTTGAAGTAAAATGAGTTTCACTGTCTTATCCTAAAATGCATTTACACATAATAAGCCTACGTAAATATTTACTTACTAAAAGAAATTCTGTGAACATTCTCAAGTAAAATCACTAACTGTGACTTAATTCTACAAGTACAACTATTGTAACTAATAACAAATTATATAAACCAAGAGATAAAAAAGTCATAAAAAGCTGATCTTCCCCATTTAAATTGTATTCATAGAAATAGACACAATTTTAGTTATTTGCGGTTGTAAACCACGGCGCCTGTAGCTCAGTTGGCAGGGCGCCAGCCACATACACCTAGGGTGGCTGGTTCAAACCCTGCCCAGGCCTACTAAGCAACAATGACAATTGCAACCAAAAAATAGCCGCGCGTTGTTGGCAGGCACTTATAGTCCCAGCTACGTAGGAGGCTGAGGCAAGAGAATCACTTAAGCCCAAGAATTTGAGGTTGCTGTGAACTGTGATGTCACTGATACCCAGGGTGACAGTTTGAGACTGTGTCTCAAAAAAAAACCCCAAAAACCCTTTGTTAATTGGCTAATACAGCTGCCCATAGTCCAACCTCCACAGCAGGTCAGGGTGTCTGTAACACATTTCACTAAGAAAAATCACTTGAATACAATTGAAAATGAGTGAAACTGACTTGACCCTATTTCATTATGCTAAATACCAGTGTAACTATTAACTTTGAAATCGGTTGGAAAGACTTCATTCACATTAACCACATGGAAAAACTAAAAATATATACAACATTTAAGTAATGTTTATATGTCTCTGTCAAATAAAAGTGAAACATAAAAATAATTTGTAAAATTGCCTGTCAGTACCTTTCATATGTTCCAGGGTGTTCAGTCTGAATTAAATGATCTTGTCCATCAGGAAAAGTTAGTTTACACCAACCTAAGTTAAGACCTTGATTTACCTTAAGAAGCAAGGAGGGAAGGTAAGTTTTATTCTAAAACTGAAAACAAAAACATAAACAACCAACTTAATTAGCAACTTAAAAAAATAAGAATAATCATTAAAAATTTGACAATTTAAACATATTTTACGTGGAACATAGGTATGATTTAACCACCACTCATATAAATAATTATCAAGAGTAAAAATTCTAATCTCTCTCTTTATTATCTTCACAAAATGGTTACTTGTCATAGCATTCTGATTTTTGCTAAGAAATCCAATGAGATCAGTAAAGCCTCTTGACAGATTTTATACTTCAATAATAAACTGAGGTAGCGTGTACTTTGTTTTCTTTGTTCTGTTTTACACTAACAAATAACCAATGACAAAAAGATTTCAGTCTGATGTAGACTCACTTGTCTCTTTTCAACAGAAGAGCTGAAATTCCAATTTAGTGTTAGTGTAACGCCATCTAAAAAGACAGCATGCACTTTGTCATCAGAGTAGGCAAGAAATCTTCCCACATTGGGTATGAATGATTCTTTCAAAAGCAAGGGTAGTATTTTGCTGTCATTGATCCCAAGTACCTAAAACCAAGTAAATAAAAATAGTAGGAAACAGGCTTATCCATTAATAAGACTGAAATGAATATTAATGAACTGTAATACAACTTTAGATTCTTATTCGGAAGTTCAATATTTGTAGAATATTTATGTATGCTTGAGTCTTTCCAGAAGTGAATACCCAGAACAGTCATTTATAAGCAGATTAAGTCCTAGTATCTTTGCAAAGTCACTGTTGTGTTCTGACCTTTACACAGAGTACAGACAAAAATTAGAAACTACATCAACATATAGGTTTGCATATAGGTTTAAATTAGTATAGATACAGAAATCAAACCATGAGAATCACTTTCTCTAAGACAGCATTAAAGAATTTACTTTCACAATTATGAACACATAGAATACTGTAATATCATGGTTTATAATGATGGCTTTTACACACTCAAATCCAATCAATTCTTCTGTCCTTTCCTTTCCATCAAACACAAAGACAAACTATATAAAATAAAAGTATAACTTACAAGCCTGATTTTTTTCTGTTTCTATTAGGTGGATATTTTTCTTTTTCTTTTTTTTAAGACAGTCTTACTATGTCGCCCTCAGTAGAGTGCCGTATTATCACAGCTCACAGCAACCTCAAACTCTTGGCCTTAAGCGATTCTCTTGCCTCAGCCTCCCAAGTAATTGGGACTACAGGCGCCCTCCACAACGCCTGGCTGTTTTCTTGTAGTTGTCATTGTTGTTTGGTAGGCCCAGGCCAGGTTTGAACCTGCCAGCCCTAGTTTATGGGGCTGGCAGTCGCTGAGCTACAGGTGTTGAGCCGTGAGTATTTTTCTTGATAAACCTATAGTTATAAAGAACTTCTTATTTAACTTAGATGAAAGCAGACTGAACTTAGAAGTATGGGGATGCAAGCAATGAAGCAGTTAAAGTCTTTTTTTAAAAATAATTTTAATATACCATTTTCCAGCAGCATATGCGATAGTTATGGCTTAAAGAAAGTCTTGTTTTCGCACAATGTTGAAGAATTCTGTGAACATGAAAAAAACTACTTAATCATTTGCAAACAGTGACATTTTCCAATTGTAGCTACCCATTCTCAAGGCCATACAACATTAGAGATGGCATATTAACTCATTTACATTGAAGTGTGTTGGGCACTCTATGCTTCCAGAAATCCTTAAGCCCCTACCTAGAAGGCAACTATTGTTGCTTTCCTTTGTGCCAATCTTAACCTACTTAAGGCCATTCTTCTAATTTTTAGTGGTGAAATTACTCCATGGATAGAATTTTCAGGGACTCCTTTTTAAGAGGTGATTCACAATGCCTGGAAGGTTTAGCATAGCCTAAAAGTGGTGGGGATATAAATCAAGGATTCCTAGGAAGTCAAATTACAAATTATGTTCCTTTATATCTATTTTCAAAGGTGTTTAGACATACATTAATAAAAAGAAATAAGTTAAACAACAATCCACTTTCATTCTTCTGGATGCCACAGACTGAGAGACTTTAAGAAAACATATAAACCAAAGAACAAAAATAGACTTCATCTTTAGTATAGTCTGAGAAATCTTTTTTTTTTTTTTTTTTTTTTTTTTAGAGAAATATTATAATTTTATAAACCTTTGTTGAGTGCCGTGGCATCACAGCTCACAGCAACCTCCAACTCCTGGGCTTAGGCGATTCTCTTGCCTCAGCCTCCCAAGTAGTTGGGACTACAGGCGCCCACCACAACGCCCTGCTATTTTTCTGTTTTGCAGTTCAGCTGAGG
>CAUYRH010177905.1:0-29942 GCA_963574655.1 Perodicticus potto
CAAAGTAATGAGAAAGTCTCTTGAATGCTATCACAATCAGGTTGATGAAAATATCTCTGATTGTATCTGAAGCCCGTACACTGTACCCCATGACTGAATTATTGTACACAGATATGATTTAATAAAAAAAAAAAAAAAGAAACTGCACATCTTCTCGAAGCTTAAACCTATCTGCTTTCTGACTCATAGTCACTGGTGCTAAGTTTGCCCAAAAGGGGGATGAAACTCCAGTTCTCTCATAAACCATCAATGCCTTGTCCAAGACAGGCTTTGCGGGCATGTGGCCTGCCCAGTCCCACAGGGCCCTTGGGAAGAAGGGCCCCATGTTCAATGCTTGGCTGTCCCCGGTCTTAAAACTGTTAATCATTTTTGAACAAAGGGCTCAGATTTTCATTTTTCTCTGAGGCCCTGCAACCTATGTAGCTGATTCTAACTTTGGCTATTGCCTAAGTATCATAGGTAAAAATGTAAACATCTGTGATTTTTATATTTATTAAATTCTATTTAAATAAATCATCCCAGATTCCATATAAATAAGATAAAATTTTTATTTTTTAAGAGACAGAGTCTCACTTTGTCACCCTTGGTAGAGTGCTGTGGCGTCACAGCACACAGCAACCTCCAGCTCTTGGGCTTAGGCGATTCTCTTGCCTCAGCCTCCCGAGTATCTGGGACTACAGGTGCCCGCCACAACGTCAGGCTATTTTTTGATGCAGTTTGGCCGGGGCCAGGTTTGAACCCGCTGGTGCCTCATTCACTGAGCCAAAGGTGCCACCCGTAAGATAAAAATATTTTAATCAAAGATCATCATATTTAGGGAAAATGTTCATGTTTAAGAGGTAGGAAGTGGGATGATGCCTGTGGCTCAAGGAGTAGGGTGCAGGCCCCATGTACTGGAGGTATGGATTCAAACCTGGCCCCGGTCAAAAACTGCAAAAAAAAAGAGGTAGGAAGTAATTATGAAAACCATACAATCCTGAGAGTTGGATCATTCCTGTTTAGCCCCTAGCCTGGCCCCTTGGGTACTGAATCCCTGGTTCCCTGTGGACAGAGGGGACAGCACATACATGCAGGGTGTTCTGAGGGCCCACCAAGATGGGAGGGTTCAACAGGAGACTTGTCACAGACCAGGTGTCCAATAACTAAACAATGCCTTTGATTGTCCTGGGTATCACTTGACATGGAGGCTTAGGTTTAGTTTGGTTACTTTTTTTTTTTTTTTGAGACCAAGTTTCACTTATTAACCCTCAGTAGAGTGCTGTGCCATCATAGCTCACAGCAACCTCCAACTCCTTGGACTTAGGCATATTTTACCTCCTCTCACTACAAAAGTGAGATGCGCCAGGGTAGAAAGTCTAGAGATTACAGGAAAAAAAAAAAAAAAAGAAAACTTTCCTTCCTCGCACCTCTACTCTTAGGCCTCTAGACAGGCACATTACAATGCATTTCTTTACAATTATGGAAAACAATACACAAATACGTTATTTATTTATTTATTTATTTATTTATTTTTTTTTTTTTTTTAGAGACATAGCCTCACTTTGTCACCCTCAGTAGAGAGCTGTGGCATCACAGCTCACGGCAACCTCCAACTCCTGGGCTTAGGCGATTCTCTTGCCTCAGCCTCCCGAGTAGCTGGGACTACAAGCGCCCACCACAACGCCCAGCTATTTTTTGTTGCAGTTTGGCTGGGGTAGGGTTCGAACCTGCCACCCTCGGTATATGGGGCGGGTGTCATACTCACTGAGCCACAGGAGCCACCCAATATGTTAAATTTTTAAAACATTTTTTCTTTGCCTTCAAGTTATTTTTATGTTTTTTATTTTTTGTTTTTTGGGGGTTTTTTTCTTTTGCAGTTTTTGGCGGGGGCTGGGTTTGAATCTGCCACCTTTGGCATATGGGGCCGGCGCCCTCTCCTTTGAGTCATAGGCACTGCCCAGCCTCAACTCATTTTTAAATGGAAACCCCAGCGAAGCCTCCCAGAAACATGTGAGCAGGGCTGACCACATGTTGGACGCATCCTTCCGTGGCCGCCTGTTCACAGCCCTGAAGCACTAGGGGATAAAACTGCACTGTACAGTGTTCTCAACCTGCTGCTGCTGGCTTTCCCCTTTGTGACTTGGTTAAAAAAAATATTTTGTAACAGCTTCAGACTCTTATTTTAACTTCCACAGGCTGTCGTAGTGTCTGCTTAGTCAGGGAGGGAAAAGAACCAAAGCGGGCAAGCCTCCTCCTTGTGACTTTTGTGAGGCCAGCTGTTGGGGGAGGGGCTGCAGGGGTCCCAGCAGCTGCAAATGCATGCAGAGCCCTGTCCTCTGTCCTCAGGGAAATTCACAGTTAACTGCTAAACTCAGGCAGGCTGACGGGTCCACTGAGCACACAAGAACACAGAACAGAGGGCAGACACAGGGAAAGCAGCCCCTGAGCCCCAGAACCACACTATTACCCCAGGCTATTTGGGGCCTGGGAGCTCCTGGGAACTGAAGTTGGAAGACAGCAACAGTCCAAGTGTGGGGTCACAGCTGAGCTCCACCAGCTACCAGCCAGGCGACTCTAAGCAAGTTACTTCTCATCTCTGGGCCTCAGTTTCCCCCCATTTGGAGAGGGTGATGGTGGTGAACAGAAACCCTGAACTTACAGGGCAGTGAGCTACAGCGTTCAGTCACCGGCACAGTCCCTGAGTCAAGGAGAGACAGCAGGGCCAGTGACACAGGCGCTGAGGAAACTGACTCCCAAACCCTAACCCCACGCCTGGCCCAGGGCAGCACAGGAGACTGGCGCGTTAGGCAAAGGCACAGAGGAACACTGGGTCCCAGCCAATTGGGAAAGTAAAGATAGAACCCTTCCCAGCTGCCGTTCCCTAGGAAATCAGAAGCCCAGGAGTGCCCTGAGGCACAGTGGCACTCAGGAGTAACTCTTCACAGAGCCAGGCCATGGAGAGGGAGCCCCAAACTCCCCCCCTACACCCCAAGTTTGCTGTTGCCTTGCCAGGAAGTTCCCTTTTGTGGAACTGGGGTGTCCTTGCTGCCCTGTCCTGGAGCCCAGTTCCATGTCTCCCGCCTGCTACACTGGAAAAAAGAAAAGAGATATGTTTGGTTCTATTTAATTTGTTTATAAAAAGAAAAGCGATCATTACAGAAAATTTAGAAATACAGAAAAGCACAAAAAAGAAAACAAAATTACCCATGAATTACTGGGTACATTTTATTGAAAGTCCTTTCGCTAAATTCTCCAAACTCTGTGTATATATGTTTTTGTGTATATACACACATATTATGTATATAAGATTGGGTCATGGGCGGTGCCTGTGGCTTAAAGGAGTAGGGTGCTGGCCCCATGTACTGGAGGTGGCGGGTTCAAATCCAGCCCCAGCCAAAAATTGAAAAAAAAAAAAAAAGATTGGCTGATATCATAGGTTATATGTGCATACGGATGTATGTATGTATATGATAAGTAAAATTCTATAGGGTATTTTAGAATCCTTTTGTTTAATATACTGTGAATATTTTATCTCATTAACTATTATTCACTACAAGATTTCAAAAATAAAATCTAAGCACCAATTTAGACTGGGTATGGTAGCTCACACCTATAATCCTAGCATTCTGGGAGGCTGAGGTAGGTAGATTGCTTGAGCTCAGAAATTTGAGATCAGCCCAAGCAAGAATGAGACCTGTCTCTAAAAAACAGACACACATTGTGGCGGGTGCCTGTAGTCCCAACTACTCGGGAGGCTAAGGAAAGAGAATCACTTGAGCCCAAGGGTCTGAGGTTGCTGTGCGCTGTGACGCCCTATCACTCTACCGAGGGTGACAAAGTGAGACTCCGTCTCAAAAAAATAAAAATAAACACCAATTTATTTTTAAATCAACTTAATTAGGGTATAATTTCCATGCAGTAAGCTCTCTTCCACTTGTGCTATTTGATAAGTTTTGACAACTGTATACAACTTGTAACTACTACCATGATCAAGAAAGAAACTTCCGGGGTGGTGCCTGTGGCTCAAGGAGTAGGGTGTCGGCACCATATACCAGAGGTGGTGGGTTCAAACCCAGCCCCAGCAAAAAAAAAAAAAAAGAAGAAGAAGAAGAAAGAAACTTCCTTCACCACAAAATGTTCCCTGAGTCCTCCTTGCAAGCAGTCTCTCCCTCCCAGGCTCCCAGCAGCCACCAATCTAAATCCTATCATTGTAGATTAGTTTTACCTCTATGTAACTAAGTATAGATTAAATTTAAAAAAATTTATTTAAATAAATAAATCATGGGGTAATAACTCTTGCTCAGCAGGCCTGACACATCTATGTTGTTTATGGATAACTTGCTGCTTTTGGTTACTTTGTAGTATTTCACTGTATGCCCACGGAAGTTGTTTGCTCATTTACTTACTAGTGGACAGGTTGTTTCAGATTTTTTTTTTTTTTTTTGGCTTTAATGTTTTTAAATGTTTTAGTGAGTAATGTCACTGACATGTTATGAGTGCCCACATATACGGTTCAGCTTTTTTATTTCCTTCCTCAAGCACCCTAGATGGGAAACCAAAGGCTAGAAAGATGAGGTCTGGAGGCAGAGGCCACACAGCTGGTTAGGAACAGAGCTGGGAGGAAAACTGAACCTTTAAGTCCCAATATTCCAGGACAGTGTGCTGCCTTACTCTCTCACGCCTGTATCAGTTAGCAATAATTGCACCTCGGAGAAACCTCGTTGACCACAATATTGCCACAGAGCAAAGATTACTTTGGCCTGTATCAGAAATGTGCATAGTTTTCCCACAAAAAGAGATTTCCATTAAAGTCAAATTGTAGGCTGAGAGTGAAAGGCAGCTTGGTGTTAATTAGGCTAGCTTTGGTTTGATCCATCCACTGAGCTTGGGGTATCCCTTAATATCTCCATGTTTTCTCTCTCCCCGCTACCCCCAACACCAGTAGTGATCAATCCAGGCGATCCAGTCCAGATTCTCTTTCTAAACTGCTTTTGGAGCCTGGACTCCAAGGAACCACCTCCCACTATAATGGCTGCTTCCAAAGAGGTGTCACAGCCAGTCTGGAAGTGGTGGCTGTGCCCAGGAAAGGGTAAGGGAAGAAGAGGTGCTCCTTGGCTACTGTAGAAACTCCTGGGGTGTGGAAATAGCTTAGCATGGACTCTGAGACAATGTTGGTTTTGCCTACTTAGCTCCTAGTTATGTGTCTGACAGGACTATTCTTATTAAATACTCAACAACCAAATATTGTTATCCCATTGTACAGATGAGAAAACCTGAGGCTCAGAGGGGTTAAGAAACATGTTTGAGGACACACAGTGTCTATTTGCAGACATCAGGCCTCTCTTCTGCCCAAGTGGGCCCAGTGGGCCCTGAAGATCACACGCTCATCTGGAACTGGTACAGGTGGATCTCAAAACAATTCTCATGTGTTTGGAGGATGAAAATGGTCTAGGCCACACCTCCTGTTCAGGTCCAAGAGGCCTGTTTCCTCAGCTCACACCCCAGGCTCACCCCACTGCTGAGAAGACCCACTAGCACCTTCTCTTGCCCCCATTTGAGAAGGGGAATGTTGGAACAAAGAAGAACCACCTCCTCTTAGCCCTGGGTCTGAGTCTTACTGTTCTTGAAGTCAGCAGGCCTAAACAGGCCTCTGTCCATGGGAGATGAAACCAGGAAAGGAAGAGCCTATTCTCTCAAGAAAACATGTGTTTTCTGTTTACAGAGGGGCCTGTCCAGTTCCCATGCTTTGTTCTTTAATATGGAGCCAAACATAAAAAAAAAAAAGAAAGAAAGAACAAGAAAGAAAAATGAAATGTGCAGCTTCCTCTCAGAGGTCCACTCAGAGGCTTAGAAGACCTGGATTGCTGCAAGTGAGCAGTGCTGGGCCTGGAGCCCTGGGCCAGGGCCACACCAACTTGGAAAGCCACAGTGGAAAGGCAGACTGGCCCCTCTGCATAGCCCAGACAGAGAGGTGGGTGCAGAGGGCAGAGGCAGCCCCAGAGCACTGGAGGGTGGGGGTGGTTTCTGTGCCAGTTGAGTGCGTGTGAAGGTCCTGGGTGTTTTCTCATGCACATGTCTCTTGCACCACTGGCCCTATTAGACCTGGTCCATTAAACCAGCCTTCCGGGCATCACCTACTATTTTGTGGTCTGTCCTAGACACTGGACACAGAGCATCTTATCCCAACCCTGAGCATTGGAAGGCAAAGTGTATTTAGTGAACGCGGGTAACAGGTGAGTGGTGATCTCCAGGCTCCTTGCGGGGAACTCACAGGGTCCAGGTACCCTCCGAGTGGGGAGAGGATCTTCCTGCATCGCTGAGGCAGCAGTGAGCTAAGGTCACATAGCTGGCAGCCAACTGTGCCCACTTAAGGGGGAATTATTGTCACAGGATGTCAGCTTAGCACAATGGATAAACACTCAAGAGTCAGGGATCTGGATCCAAAACCAGGCTGTGCCCCTTCTCCCTCAGGGCCGTAGGCAAGCTGTCCCTCTGCCACGGCCGCTTCATCTGTGAAAGGGGGTAGCTGAGAGCGTCATACAGCTGCGAGGAGGAGCTCTGAGACAATATACTTAAGTGCTTCTCAACAAATGGCAGCTGCTACTGTCATCTCTGGGTCTTCAGACTCCACCTAGGGTACATTCGGACTGTAGCACCCGCTGACACCGCTTATGCTGAATCACAGCCAGCAGAAAGCGGGGATCCTGCAACCCCTCCGCTCTGGGGAAGTCCCTGGCCAGCACCAGAGCTTGATGCCTCGCTGGGCCACACCTGCTTCGCTATAAAAAGAGAGTGACAACAGTAACCATGGCTTAAAGGGGAGCCTAAGATTCTGAGGTCAATCTTGTAGCCCCTGGTCCGTCCCGCAGGGTCAGCCTGGACTCTGCGCCGCAGCACTCTCGCGCTGCCCCTTCCAGCGCGGTCTTGGCCCGGCAGCGCGTTCGCGGGGCAGAATCTCGGCCTCCCGGCTCTGCGGCCTCCACGCGCGGGAGGGGACCTAAGTAAAACGACAGCAGAAAGCGCGCGCCGCGCAATCGGTGAGCCGCACCCTACGGGGCGGAAGCCCCGGGCGAGGCGCGACACGGCTGCAGAAGGGGTGGGGCCTCGGCGCGGCCTGTTCCGGAAGCCCGGGCCGTACGGACGCGGCGCCACAGCCGAGGGGGCGGGGCCGGATCCGGGGAGCTCTAGCCACCGGGGGCGGAGCCTGAGTGGCGGCCTCCCACATCCGCGCCGCGGTCGGTGCGTACGTAGAGCGTCCCAGCCGAGTGGGCGGGACTCCGAGCAGCCTGCCGGGGACGGGGCGGGGCCGGGGCGGGGCCTCTGTGCGGCCCTGGCCGCGCCCCGCCCTCCAGCTTCTGCCCCGGCTAGTCCTGCGCGGCGCCTGGCGCGTTGTCTCGCACCGGCGGCTTCTCGGCTAGATTCATTTAATTCAGACTTTTCACTTAAACAGGGCTTCACTTTTGAAAGTATAACAACTTTTCCTGTCCTTTGCCCCACTTTCTAAAGTAGATAAAACTACCAAGCCGCGGAGAATTTCTAAGACATAGGCGAGTACAAAGGAAGAAAACAAGAAACCCTAGCGAGTCAAACCCGGTTTGGGTTTTTTTTTTTCTTTTGTAAATATGTAAATTTTCACATCGAGATAACACTACATAACTGATTTTTCTTGTGACTTCAAAGCCACACGTCTGTTGCAGAAATTTTGGAAAATTGAAAAAAGAAACACAAGGAAATAAAAATAACCTGAAATTCCACCACACAAGATTAGCATTGTGTTAACATTTTGGCATTCTTCTCCTTTATACACAATTATACATGTATCTGAAACAAAAATAGGATCGTACTGTAAGTATGGCTGTGCAACTTTGTCTTTTTGTCATGGCTGTATCATAAGTGCCCTACATCATTCACGAGTGTCACCCACAGCGTTATTTCTGACCATACACACACCTGTGTTGGGCAGGGCAGCATTTGATTTAACCCATATGGTATTAATGGGCATTAATGTCGTTTCTACTTCCTTCCTTCTTTTATGATGAACATCTTTGCAACTAAATCTTTGTGTACATCCAAAAAATTCTTAGGGTAAATCCCTAGGTGTGGAATTGCTGAGCCAAAGCTTAAAAACACTTAATGCTTCTTGTATCTTTTTTCCTGTACATGTTTTCCAAATTAAAAATGAACAAATCCGTCTTTTAACAAGTGGCTTGACCCAAGAGTACTATATATATAAGAAAACTCTTATATCCAGAATACATAAGAACTCCCACAACTCAATAACAACAAGATACGCAATATAAAAATGGGCAAAGGACTTGAACAGACATTACTCCAAAGATGCTATAAAATGGGCCAATAAATGCATGAAAAGATGTTCAACATCAGTAATCATTAAGGAAATGCAAACTCAAACCACAACAAGGAACCACCTCAAATCCACTGGGATTAAAAACAAAACAACAAACACTCAAGTGTTGGCAAAGATGTAAAAAATTGTAATCCTTGTGCATTGCTGGTGTGAGTATAAAATGTTATGGAAAACAGTATAATATAGTATATATATTTTTTGAGGATATATGCTATATATATATTTTTAAGGATATATACTGCAGTATACTATATATATAGTATATATCCTCAAAAAATCAAACACAGAACTAGCATATGACCCAGAAGTGGGCAGTGCCTGTGGCTCAAAGGAGTAGGGCACTGGCCCCATATGCCGGAGGTGGCGGGTTCAAACCCAGCCCTGGCCAAAAACTGCAAAAAAAAGACCCAGAAGTGCCCCTGGTCAATATATTCCCCCAACTGCAAACAAGAACACCAATAGTAGTTGTACATTTATGTTCATAGAAGCATTATTCATAATAGACGAAAGATGGGAACAACTCAGATGTCTCTGGATTAATGGATGGGTAAAGAAAATGTGGTGTGTACACACAGTGAGATATTATTCAGCCTTAAAAGTAGCAAAGTTCTCACACGTGCTACAACATGGATGAACCCTGAAAATATATGGTAAGTGAAATAAGCTGGACACATGGTGAGGACCCAGAGTCATCAAACTCATACAGTCAGAAAGTGGAGCAGTGGATACCAGGCCCAGGACGATGGGAGTTATTATCTAACAGTTACTGAGGTTTAGTTTGGGATGATGAAGCAGATGTGGAGATGAATCATGGTGACAGTTGTACTGTGATGTGAATGTGCTTGACACTGTTGAAATGGTAAATTTAATGTATATTTTCACACACGCACACATGCACAAAGACATTACTGATGTCTCTCTTGGATTCTGGTTCCAAGAATGATTGAAGGGAACAAGGCCTGCACAAGTAACTAGCTCCTTGCAGGTGACCCTTCCTCCAGGGCTGGGAATGGCCAGGCTGCATAGCCCAGCTCCAGACAGCCAGGCGCAGCCAGGCCTCACATAGCCAACGTTTTCCATAATAATCTCCTAGCTGGGAGACAGAATCTTGCTTTGAGGAAGCAATGAGTCACTGTTGATCTTTATCTGAACGTGATCTTCTTTTTTTTTCCCCCATAAAAATATGGAATGCTTCACGAATTTGCGTGTCATCCTTGCACAGGGGCCATGCTAATCTTCTCTGTTTCTTTCCAATTTTAGTATATGTGCTGCCAAAGCGAGCACTGAACTTGATCTTCTATTTCTGTGCCATTGAAGTATACACACACACACAAGATACATGTTCGTTGTCGACAAATTTGCAAGCATGGTAAAGTACTATGAGAAAATAACAAATACACAGAATCCCAACTTGGTTATATATTTGTGCAGCCCTTCTCTATTCATAATACATACTTATAATCATTGTGGTCATATATCATGCTTTTATTATCTGCATTGTTTGCTAACATGCAATGAATAGTTTACCTCATCTTTGAATGTTTCCATAACACACTTTAGTGATTGAAAAGAATCCATTGTTCATATGTTCCTTAGATAACTTCTTTACATAATTCTTTATGGTTGGCTGTCTAGGTGATTTACAAATGGGCTTCTCTGAACATCTTACTTGAACATCTCTAATAATTCTCTTAAGGTACTCCTAGGAGAATAATTGTAACTTCACAGAGGATGTGCTTTTGAAAGGCTCTTAAACGTAGTATTACCAATTGGTCCTCCAGGAAGGGTGAACAGATTGTTCTAGCACCAACAGCCTGTGAGGTGTGTGGGTGTTTCTTAGACAAAGACGTCTTATTCTACCTGGCAGGAGACCTGTCACAGCAAGAACACTATTGCTGGGGGTGGGTCCTCGCTCAGGGGCTTTGGTCCACTGCGAACCCCTGTCTTTTCCTCTTTGCTGAGCAGTACTAAAGAGAGTGGGGCAGGGCGGATCTAGGCTCTGAGCTCTATGGGGGAAACACCCTGGACCCAAGTTCCCTGGCTCTTGGGAAGGCTCCACTCCTAGTTGCCCCTAGAGACCACTAAATACTCTTAACTCTTGTCTGCTGGAGCTGTCAGCATCAGAACCATTTCTTGGGCATGGGGTGTGGAATGCCCCCCACCTTTCCGCCAGGCCCTGCTGGCTCTTT
This sequence comes from Perodicticus potto, assembly GCA_963574655.1. Lineage (NCBI taxonomy): Eukaryota > Metazoa > Chordata > Mammalia > Primates > Lorisidae > Perodicticus > Perodicticus potto. Next base: position 10,537 of record CAUYRH010177905.1, read on the forward strand.
ACTCTGGCTTGGAGAGTGGTGTCCACAATCACAGGGGCAACAGTTTTGGGAGCAACTTTGCTATGAAGCAGACTGCACTATGAAGTGCTCATGACCAAGCCTCCCTGCAACCTCCTGCCTTCAGCCTCCCCCCCTCCCCCACTTCATGGCACCATATTCAGCTCAGTCACACAGGGGCCAGCCCAAAACCGAGGCTACTTGGGCACCCTTTCCACATCTGTCCATCTTGACTATAGGCAAGGCCCCCAGGGACACAAGACACACAAAGTCCTGACCTTCACAAAAAGCCCCCTGTAATTCATCCCATCCTCCCGTCCCCAGGGTCACGACCTTTCCTGTCTGAGTAGTGGCCCCCCAAATTGCTACCTCCGAGTGGTTCCCCAAACATGTCTTCTGTCCTCACCCTCTTTAACCTTTCAGTTTTAAGAACAGAAGAAGGCTGGCCCCCTGCTGCCCTCTCTAGCCTGACCCCCACCACCACCACCATTTCCCCATCACCAACCACGCAGGCCAGAAAGAACTGCTTGCTTTTTCTTACATGCTGGTCAGAACTTCTCCTGCCCTTTCTACTGTGAGTGACCACAGCCGCTGACAGCAGTGAGTATTCACCGGGTGCTTAGCCACCACCTTGGCCAAGAAGCTTTCTGGGATGGCTGCCTGACCATGGTGTTGGCTCTTCCTGCCCTTGGTTACAAAGGGCCATGTCTTCAGCATCTTCAGTGCTCAGGACAGGGCCTGACGTGGATGTCGAGTCACATCATGTTTGCAGGAGCAATCCCAGGATGACACAGTCTGGTTAGAGTGAGTGGAAGTTGTTAGACCATCCCATTTCAGATATTGCCTTGTTTGGAAAGAGGACAGACTAAAATCTGCCCCTGACTTAGAGGGATTAAAAGGCAAAGGAAAGCTGGAAACAAGATGACAATTTTGAGTCACCTGAGAAAGCAATTATGCTTCCAGTGTAACCCTTTCACGAATTTGCTGTGTGACCTTGAGGAAAAGGCCAGGCCGCTCTTCAGTGCTGAGCTGTCCTCAGCGATCACCTTGGGGCTCCCAGCTCCAAGGGAGCTGGTGCCACATTTCAAGGCTAATCACTGATGGTAGCCACCATCAGTGGGATGGGAGGAGGGTCTCCTGGGATGGGAGGAGGGTCTCCTTCTAAAACACTCTACAAAGGTCCACTGCAGATGCTCCACTTGGGCTGGCCAGGCATTCCCTCCTGCTCCAGTGGCCAAAGCCTGCTGACCTGTGGTGAGAAGGCCTCAAGCCTATGTGCGCACATACACTTGTTCCTTGTCTCACACGTGGGGATGGACAGAACATCTGTGCTTTATCCCCTCTTCTCTGTTCTCTTAACTTCCTTCTGTTTTATCATCAAAGAGACCAATGTCATGGCTGCAGGCTGCCTCTTGGGCCTCCCCATGGCTGGGTCTCATCACACTGACCAGCCAGATACTCATCTGGGTCAGGCTGTGACAACTGCCAGGTAGGAGGACTCCTAGGGCCCAGGGGACCAGTCAGGAGAGGCAGCTGGTCTAATGGGGTTCAGGAAACCAGTGGCTCAGGCAGGAAAGGATTCCATGGGGAGGTCCTACCCCTGATTGGGGCTCAGCCACGATCACATTTGCCACTGTTAGGGTAAAATGACAAATATAAGGATGTCATGGCAAGTTTTTCATAAGGCTATATTTGCTCAGCACAAAGGAATGGCCTTTGTCCTGAGATTGTCTCCTTATTTTTTTATCTGTTTTAAAAACATTCCCCCCAAAAGGGAAATTATAATTAATTATTTTTCTAAGGGCCCCAACATGGAAAAATAGAAAGTTGGCAACCTTTAGTAGGTCTGTGATATTCCTTTGAAATTTGATCAGGCTGTGAATTCCAGATGTCTGAGAACCCCGGTCTGTGTGTTCCCTGCTGAGGCCTCTGGGGAGAGTCACTAGGTCACTGCTCCCTGTTTAGAGCCTGCAGTGGCTCCCTATCACCCTGGGGTTTGGAGCCAAATTCCTTTTTGTGGCATCAAAAGCCTAGAATGATGGAAAAAGGAGGAGGGGTGGAGGATCTGGGGCAGCTCGCTGGAGGAGGGGGATCTAAACCTCCTTGGCAGGGCCAAACTCATCAGCAGGGGGAGAAGGGAGAAGAGGGGGCAGTCCACATGCAGGGGCACCATGTGTGGGAGGAGGCTGGGATGGTGGGAAACAGCTGTAGTGGTATGTGGCCAGTCGAGCAGGGATTGGGGATGGGGACACATCAGAGACCAAAGCTCCTAAGACAGGATGCTAAGAAGTGTTTCATGCAGGGTCCTAAGTAAGTGAATATAATTGTGCCCACTTTATAGATAAGGGTTGCAGGGAAGGGGGGAAGCCACAAGTGTCACACAGTGAGCTAGGGCTGGAGAGAGATTTGAATCTGGATCCCTCTGACTCTCACACCAAGCTCTGCCACCTGAGGGTCTGTTTGGAGCTGGTGCTCCATGTTACCACCCACGTGGTCCCTCCTTCCTGGGTCGGTGGCTGGCAGGGCTGCCTAGCTGTGAAGCCCAGCTCCACCCTGGCTGTTGCTGAAAACCCCAGGGAAACATCCCTCACCATCCAGGGCTGCCCCTGCTGTTAGGTGGGCTGCTGGCTTCCCACAGGGGCCTGCAGGGCAGATCTGCAGGGGCTGGACCCTTGGCATCCCGTCCCCACACCCAGTGCATGCCCAGAGGCCCTGGGTCTGCAGCCCCGGGCTCTCGGCCGCCTACCTACTGCTTTCTGCAGGGAGACAACTTCCTAGCCTCCCCCCAGGTTCAGGGATAGGAATGATCTTGGGGACAATGGACCCCAGAGGCCCAGTTCAGATCTCCCAGGAGGAGCCTCTCCTGCATCCCAAGAATGGCTCTGAGCCTCTTTCCAAGTACTGGAAATGCCAGTGCTGTGGTCTGTCCCCACCTGCCATGGCACGGTGTGACTCCCACTGGCAGGCATCCACCTATCCAATTAGGAAGTCAATAAATGCCTCCTGATGCTACTGTGCTATGAGAATACGGAAGTTCTGCCTGTATGAAGGTTGCAGTATGGTGGGGTATCCAGCACAGGGGGCACTCCGGTGACAGAGGTGCACTCTGGTGACCGCCACTGGTCACAGTGCTCTGAGGCAATTCCAATCTCAGTGCTGCATCAGCTCAGTTAACCCTCCACACTGGAGGAGGGAGGTGCGACTGTCCCCAGGCACCAGACTGGAGGGCTGCAGAGGCGGCCAGACCACGATGGAGACCTGGCCATCTCTAGACACCACCCTGGGCCACCTGCCTCATTGTTCAGGGGAAACTGAGGCTGGGAGCTGGTGCTCCAGGGTCCGCACACAGTGTGTCAGAGCCCCAGCAGGGCCCTAGGCCTCTGGCTCCCTGGGCAGCCACTCCTGCCGTCCCGGATCTGTTTTTTCTCACGGGGCAGAGGGGTGGAGGGCAACTGGCAGCTAAGGTCGTACAGGGGCTCCTGGCAGCAGGGGGAGGCTGCGGGAGGCGTCCGGAGGAGGGTGCTGGCAGGGGACTGAGGGGCTCCTGGCCGGCCGGGCCGCCCGCCCGGACGGGCTGCCAGGCTGATTAGCATGGGCGAGGGGCGCTGGCGCGGGGGGCGCCGCCGGCCGAGCTGGCACGTCCCTCGCGGGCCCAGCTGGCCGGGCCTGAGACACAAAGCGCCTCAGACGGTGGCGGCGCTCGGCCATTCACGCGCAGGGGCGGCCCGGGCTCGGGCGGCGAGGAATTCCCGCCGCCGGGGCGAAGAAAAGCGCCTGGGCCGGGCGGGGCTCGGCCGCCCCGCGCTCCTGACCTTGAACCTTTGTGACTGGAGCGCATGCAAATCGCGGCGGGGCCGCGCCAAGCCCCGAGGGCGCTGCGCTGCCCGGGGTGTCCAAGCGAACAATGCGCCACTGTCCCCGCGCGGCGCCGCGGGCTGGGAACGGCGCGGGCACGGAATGCCAATGCGACCCTCCGGCCGGCGGACGCGCGGGGCCCGCGGGTGTGGTGCGTGCGCGCGTGTCTGTGCCGCGCCCCTGCGCCCCAGCGCCCGAGCGTGGAAAGGTCCAGAAAGTCTTAGGGGCCTGTGGGTGACTGTCTCTCCTCCCTCCCTCTCTCCCGCTCTCCCTTCCTTTCTTTTATTAGATGGATTTTTTGAGTCCTAAATGATCAGTAACAAAATAAAGGTTAATAACCTCCTCGCCCAAAAAGAACTTGTGCCATCCCCGGGACAGCCTCCTGTCCAGTCTCTCTCTCCCGGGGCACGGTCTTTCCTACAGCCCAGGTCTTTCCATTCAGCGTCTTGACTTTTTCTTGCAATGTAACAGTCATCACCCCCACCCTTCATTCTTCTCATCAGCAGTGCTACAGCCCCTGTCACCGGGGCATCTCCAACACAGTGACCTCAGCTTGTCAGCAGGGGCTTCCCAGTCCTGCAAATGGCTGTACAAAGAGGACAGGACCTCACCATGAGTTGCTAAATTACAAGTTGCTAACTGAGCCCAGAAAGCTGTGCTAGGCCCAGATGAGGGTCCTGCAGAATCCACCCCTACCAGCTTGAATGAAGATGTGGTCTCTATTATGTGGCTCAAGAGACACACATGCCAGGTAGGAAGTATAAGCTGGTTTTGATGTCCATGTGCCTGGCCAGGTGATTCCAGCACTTTCTATTAGTTTGGATTGGACACATTTACAAGAGGACACAGCCACAGCCCAGAGTTCAATGTCCCACCGCTGCCCTTGACAGGCAGCACATCACGTGACCTCTTGAGACTCAATTTCCTCTCTAATTGGTCTGTGGTCCCCGCCTGCCCATCTTGCAGAGTGATCGTCAGCTGTCTGGGTCCCCCAGGCAGGCCAGGTGTTTGTGGGGCCTGCAGCCTGCATACGTGCACACCTGTGTGGGGAGTGTGTGTGTGGAGGGGCCCCCAGGCGGCCCAGGTGTGTGGGGGTAACTGGGTCCTGTGTATGTGCACACCTGTGTGGGGACTGTCTATATGGAAGGGCCCCCGGAGGCCCAAGTGTGTGTGGGAGGGCCTGCGTCCTGCGTATGTGTGGGGAGTGTGTGTGTGGAGGGGGCCCAGGCAGCCCAGGTGTGTGTGGGAGGGCCTGCGTCCTGCGTATGTGTGGTGAGTGTGTGTGTGGAGGGGCCCCCAGGCGGCCCAGGTGTGTGTGGGAGGGCCTGCGTCTCTGCATACGTGCACACCTGTGTGGGGAGTGTGTGTGTGGAGGGGTGTTTCTGCCAGGGTGTTGGGGAGCTCTGCTCTGTGATATCAAGGCCCCTGGACAGCAGAGAGAAGTTAAGAGGAGGTGACCTCAGGCAAGACATTCCCTTCCTGGGCCTCAGTTTCCCCAGGTGTCAAATGAAGAGGTCGTAGAGAAAATCTCTTGGGCTCCTCCCAGCTTTCCTAGAAGTGAGGGATCAGGAAGGATCACGAATGGGTGCAGGGAGGTACTGGCATTGTTGGTTTCCAGCAGTGGACTCACTAAGGCCACCTTTGTGCTAGACACTGGGATAGACATTCCCCCTTTCAAAGGCATGAGTCCCTGAGCTGTCCCTGGGGGGCTCAGAGCCTTGTCGGGGACAGAAAAGTTTGGGGGGAAGGTAAAGAAACAGGTGGAGAGTGTGATAAGGGAGGAAGCCTGGGGTGAGCATGGTGCAGTGGAGCCAGAGGAGGCCAGGGAGGAGTCCAGGAAGGCTTCCTGGGAGAGGCTGCTTCACTTGGATCTTAAGGAGGATGGGTAGCTTCTCACCAGAAGGGAGAGTGGACAGCACTTCAGGCAGGGGGGAAATTGTGGGAGGGGAAGCACTCCAGGGAGAAAGAACATCTGAACAGGGCGGCGCCTGTGGCTCAAAGGAGTAGGGCACCGGCCCCATATACCGGAGGTGGCAGATTCAAACCCAGCCCCGGCCACAAACTGCAAAAAAAAAAAAAAAAAAAAAAAAAAAATCTGAACATTCAGAATGCACTTTAGGAAAATCCCTTCCTTGGGAAAATTTTCTTAATTTTTTTGTATTTATGTATATTCTGTCTTGGGGGTGGCCAGGAAGACCAGAAATACCAACATTAAAATAAAATAGAGAGATTGGTCAGGTGTAAAGGAAATGACAGGGCAGGAAGATGAGATGAGGAAGAGTGTGAGTTGAGTAAAAAAGTCGCAGTTTGGGGGCGGTGCCTGCGGCTCAAAGGAGTAGGGCCCTGGCCCCATATAGCAGAGGTGACAGGTTCAAACCCAAACCTGGCCAAAAACTGCGGGGAAAAAAAAAGTCACAGTTTGGGAGGCCACTAATTTCTCAGTCCTGTAATTTGGGTGCTTTTAAGGAGCAGACGGGCAGTTTGATTCTGACTCTGAAGGCAGGAGGCCCGTGGGCTGCAGGGCACCAGGTCTTGGCTGTGTCCCCCTAACATCAGGAAAGAAGGTGCCACAGGCACACTCTCGAGGTGCTGGCTGGGTGCCATCTTGGTCAGAGGTGCCAAGGCTGCAGCTCTCAGAGCAGGAACTCCAGGTGGGGAGAGGAAGACTTGGTGTGGCCCACTGTGCCCGATGGTGCAGTCCAGGGGCTGGAGGATGCCTGGCATACACTTGGGGGGTCAGGGAAGGCTTCCTGGAGGAAGCGATGGGAAGGGGTGGCCTAACTGTGGCAGAGAGTGCGGTAACTGCAGAGTGGAAGTCACAGCAGCGTGTACCTCCCAGAGGTGGAGGAGGAAAGCCCCAGCCACTTGGGGTCAGGGCACATCTCTGAGTGCTCACTCGTTGGAAATTTGGCTTCTCCAGAGACAAAGTCAGGACATCCAGAGTGTGGCTGGGGGTGGGGGTGGGGGGATCCAGTTTTGAATTCTCAAGTCCCTTATACTCCTCATAGTAAAATATGACTTCAGAGATGAAACTTGTAAGTCATGGTTGACTGTCTTCACTCCCAAAGACACATTTTGAAAACAAACAAAACCCTTAGAGGCTGCAACCCCAGATGTCCGCCATCTGCCTGTCTCCCTGACACCTGGGCATCATGGTGAGTCACCTCTGGACAGGGCCCTGGGCCTCATGGCCCCTGGTTCCTGGTGGACAGGAGGGGAGACTGAGGCCCTGGGGGCTGGTGGAAAGCCAGGGCAAGCCAGGGCCAGAACCCGGTCCCCCGCCCTCTCAGTCTTTCCACTACTTCACCAGATTCCTCGGAAATTTGCAATGGAAAAGCCATCCCACGCTCAGGGAGGGAGCGGGTCAGACTTTCCATCCTGGCTCCTTGCAAACACCTGGGTCTCAGCGGGTCCCCACAGATCCCATGCAGAGGGTCTGGGCTGTGTCATCTGGGAGACACCTTGGTGGTGCTGACATCACAGATGGGGCTCCTGTGCGGACCTGCAGCCAGGGCTCCAGCTGGCAGTGGTATGACCTCCCTCCTTGGCTGCCATCACCCTGGAGCTGAGTCTTGGGCAGAGGAGCTGGCTCGGGGTGGCAGGACTGGCCGGGGCTGGCCCGAGGGTGGTGGCAAAGTCTCAGAGCCTCCCAGGCCCAGTGGAAAAGGAAGGAAGTTCACGCGTTTGGCTCCTGTTATAAGCGCCCTTCCATCGTCGTCCTGGTCTGTGGTGAGGCTAAGAAGCCGGTGAGGAGCCAGTAAGCCTGGTCCTGCTTACTGGTCCTGTGCTCCTCAGCAAGGACTTCACCTCTCTGGCCTGTTTCCTCCTCTGTGAAATGGGATAACAACTAGGGTGTGGGGAGGAATCAACAGACACGGCAGGCAAAGGGGTTAGGATGGCACGGAGCACGTAGTAAGTGCTCCGGAAATGCCGGCAACGACCTGATACGCACCCCCATTCTGATACGCACCCCTACACCCAGAATGGCCTTTGTTCCTCATTCCCTCTGGGTGCCAGGCCCGAGGTCCCAAACTCCTCTGTGTAGCATGGGCTGGGAGCTTGCTGGGTTGCTTTCCTTCCCTCCCTCCCTTTCTCTGCTCCTCCTCCTCCTCTCTCTCTGTCCCCCTCTTCTTTCCTTCCTCCTTTCTGTTAACTGTATTCGTGTGGCTTCTGTGCCACGTTGCTGTGGCACAGTGGAGCCGGACAGATACTGAGTCTATATTTATAATTTTGTACTTATGATCTAGTAAAGACAACAACAATAACAACAACAAAAATCTCAGGCAGTATTGACCAAATAATTCAGGGCAGGACTGTCCAGAAGAACTTTCTATGGAATGTTCTGCCCCCGAAGGCAGCCACAAGTCACACGTGACTAGTGAGCACTTGAAGTGTGGCTCACATGATCGAGGGGCTGAATTTCAAGTCTCATGTAATTTTCTTTCGTTAACATTCACATTTAAATAGCCACAATATGGACAGTGGCTCCAACTGGGCAGCACAGATCACAGTCACAATGCCATCACATCACCCCACGCTATTTCTCTACAACACTTATTTAAATTTGTGAACTTGTTTTTTGTAATCCATCTTTCCACCATGGCATGTACCTCGTACCTTAGTCTGGTTTCCTTGGAAGCAAAGCTTGAGACAAAGACTTGCCTGCAGATATTTCAGCTGGAAATGAGATTCTCGGGAAAACCAATACAGGGTTGTTGGATCAAGTCAGCCACTGTTGTATTTGATCCTCTGGGGCCTTCTGGAGTATCTTGTGAAATACGTGTCAGTGTTGTCCAGCTGGGAGACAAGGGGGCATTTCTCCATCAGTTCAGCTCACCATTGGTCAAGGGTGGCGCTAGGGATGATGGCTGCCCAGTGTCGCCAGGTGGTGTGAGTGTGGGCACAGAGTGGGTCCCACCGGGTTCCAATCACATGTCTAGAGAAGCACCAGGACAGGAAGCAAGAGATCTGTAGGGTGGGCCCAAGTTGTCCAAAGTTGGCCAAGATCACTGAGAAACTGGCTCTGGTGGGAGTGTCTGGAGCTGGGTTGAGAGAACCTTGAGACGGTGCTCCAGAGGTCTCCAAGGCAGTCTGCCCCTGGCGTCACACCTGCAAGCATCTGCTTGGGCCTTTGATGAAGTCTAATCTGCCACAAAGTCCCCTTCAAGGTGGCAGCCGGCAGTAAGCACCAAGAGTTCTCTCTCTTTTTATCTTCTTTGAGACAGAGTCTCTGTTCTCTGAGCTGACTACAGTGGCATCATCATAGCTCGCTGCAACCTCAAACTCCCGGGCTCAAGCGATCCTTTTCCATCAGCTTCAGAAGTAGCAGGGACTACAGATGCCCACATGACACCCAGCTAGTTTTTTCAATTTTTTGTAGAATCAAGATCTCACTCTCGCTCAGGCTGGTCTCGAACTCCTGGTCTCAAGTGATTCTCCTACCTCAGCATCCCAAAGTGACAGCATTATAGGTGTGAGCCACCACGCCTAGTCTATAAATTCTTAAACAAGCTTATTAGTGGAACGAGCTACAGTCCTCACTATTGCAGCTGGTCTGAGGTCATAACCCATACACATCATCTCCTTCCTCCAACACAATTCCGGAGAAATGCTTCCTTTGCTCTAGATCAGTAGTTCTTAACCTTCCTAATGTTGCAACTTTTTAACACAGTTCCTGTGGGTCGCCACCCGCAGGTTGAGAACCGCTGCTCTAGATGCTGGCTTGCAGAGGGTAGGGGGATGAGTTTGAAGGGGGATCGGCAGGGATCTGAGCCTTTAGTCACATTTCCCTTGCTGGCTGTAGTCACTGCTATTGCCTGGGTGGCCACTCTCACCATCTTGGAAGTGCCAAGAGACATTCCAGTTCATTCTCTGGTTTTGAGACTTACAACTCCCTGCCCGCAAGCCAAACTTCTCTTGAAGAGTAGGGACAATGATCATACTAGGATGATGGGTCACTTCTTTGTTGGTGCACTGGCATGAGGAAGCCAAAATGACCAGGAGATCTTTGAGGCCCCACAATCAGTGGACTTTTGAGTTTGTCCCCTGATGGAAGAATCCTCCTGTGGGAACTGGGACCTCGAATTTAACAAAGCCTCAGGTTATGGGGTTAATGGGAGAAAGCGATCCCACGTCCTGGACCTAAGCACCCCCTTGGTCCCTGGACCTTTGCATTCTTAATGGGGGACCCGCTGCCATGTGCCCCCACTCTGTCGCTGACAGTGCTGGCCACTTGCCATTCACCTGACTTTGAAGGGAAGAGCATTAGGTGTCTGAGCAGAAGGTAAGTTTCCTGAAAGCAGACTTTTGTCTGCCTTGTTCATTGCTGCAACCCCAGCACCTAGAACAGTGTTGGGCTCAAAATAGCCCAACAAATATTAGATAAATAAATAATTCCAAGTGATAACATCTGATAGTAAAATGAATCATAAAAGAAACATTTTCAAAAACGTATGGGCTATCACTAGAATACGATGAACAAACAGAACAGAAAATCTAGAAAGAGAAAAAAGTGTAGGCTATGCCTTTTTCTGCCTGGATACACACATTTTCTTTCTTTTTTTTTTTTTTAAAGATGGGGTCTTGCTATTGTGCCCAGGTAGGCTTTGAACTCCTGAGATGAAGCTATCCTCTTGTCTTAGCCTCCCAAAAAGCTGAGACTATAGATGTATACCATTGCCCTCAGCTTCTTTGGACACACTTTTTTTCTTTTTTTGCAGTTTTGGTTGGGGCTGGGTTTGGACCCATCACCTCCGGCATATGGGGCCAGCACCCTACTCCTCTGAGCCACAGGCACTGCCCTGGACACACATTTTATATAGGATTGGACCAACTAGCAACCCTTTTGAGAGAGGATATAAAATTAGATTTACAGCTCTCCTCTTATACCAAAATAAGTTTGAGGTGAATTTAGAATCTTTTTCTTTCTTTATTTTTAATTTTTTTTGAATTTAGAATCTTAAGTTTAAAAAATGAAACCATAATATGCTAACAGGAAATATAAGCAAATATGGACTTAATTTCGAGATGGAGAAGTACCTTTCTAAGCAGTGACACATCCAGGGCCATCATAATGAAGAATATAGATATGATTTTTTCCATGGCAGGGAGACAGTATAAGCAGCCTAAGGCAAATAACAACTGGGAAAAACAATGTGCCAGACTAAATGGTTCTTACACAACTTACAAAAATCCTCTTGCAAATCAATAAGACAAAATATTCGCAAAGGAAATTCACAGAAAATCCAAACTGCTAATGTATCTGTGAAAAGTATTCAATTTCAAAAGATCCGAGTAAGCTAAATTTTCAGCTCTTACATTGGAAAACCTTATAAAAAGATTATAAAAATGCTTATAAAAGATTATAAGTACCAGTGAGGGTTCAGAGAATGAATATTTTTATGTGTCGCTGGTGAGACAGCAAATTCCAAAAATGTCCTCAAGGCAAAGTGGGCAATGTTAATTCATTAGACAAATATTTATTGAGTTCCCGTGTGCACCAGGCATGTGGTAACAACATACAGTCCGTCCCTTCTCTCATTCGCCTTCTAGGCTGGTGGGCGAGATAGACACTAAAGAAGAAAGCACACAGACAAGTTCGTAGTTACCGCAGCTGTAGAAAGTACTTACAAATGTGTTTAACAAAGGGTCCCAACCTGGGAAGCTGGATCGGAAAGATGTTCCTAAGGAAGTGATTCTTAAGCCAAGTCTATACTCTGAGAGAGATTTAGTGAGAATAGTTAGGAAAACCTTTTCTGGGGAGAGAAATGGCAATACAACAGTTCTGATGAACTCTGGGACCATTCAGTCCCACGCCTGTGACTCCTGGGGTGAGTTGGCCCCTGTTGGCCTTCCCTGACTCAGCTCCTGATTCCACAGTCGCTACAAGGTATTAGCTACAAAATCCCAAAAGTTTCAACCAAAAACTATTAGACAAAGAAACAGGAAAATATGTGTTACAAAGGAAGTCTTTGAACTCTGAGTGGACCCAGAACTTAGATTTAGCGGTTGCAGACATCAAAGCAGCTATTATATATATGCTCAAAGAATTAAAGAAAAATAGGTTCATAGGAAAATACACTCAAGGAATAAATGGAAAATATAGTATCCATGAGTTAACAGGGAATTTCTATACACAAGTGGAAATGATTAATGGAAATTCTAGAACTAAAAAGGACAAGAATGAAATTTTTTTTTTTTTTTTAGAGACAGAGTCTTACTTTGTCGTCCTCGGTAGAGTGCTGTGGTGTCACAGCTCACAGCTCTCATCAACTTTGAAGAGAAAAAGCTTACTTTGTTGGCCAAAAATGACTTATAAACAATTTAACAATCCTAGTCCTTCTTTTTTTTTAGGCTTAGGCAATTCTCTTGCCTCAGCCTCCCGAATAGCTGGGACTACAGGCGCCCACCACAACGCCCAGCTAAAGAATGAAATTTTAAAAATTCACTAGGTAGCTCCAATTCTGGAGGGCAGAAGAAAGGATAAAGAAACTTGAAGAAAACTCAGCAGAAAGTGTTTAACCCAAAAGAAGGAAAGAAATAAGATTGGAGGAAAAAAGAATAGAACTTCAGAGAACTTTGGGACAGTACCAAGGAGTATAAAGGTGCGTAGCCGGAGTCCCAGAAGGAGAGAAAAGAGAAGGACAGGATAAATTTGAGGAAATAATGTTTGAAAACTTCTCCACATTAATGGAAAACATTCACTTCCAGATCCAAGAAGATCAACAGACCCCGAGGAAGGTAAACACAAGTAACATCACTCCTCGGCAAATCATAGTCAAATTTTTGAAAATCAAAGGAAAGGGGGAAATTTCGAAAGATTTGGAAAAAAAAATGACTTGTTCCATAAAGGAGAATTATGACACAATTAAGAGCTGGCTTGTTATTAAAAAAGAAAGATGAATCTAGAGGCTGCTTCGTTAATTAGAGTTATTGAGAAGGGAAGGGAATCCACACATATCAGGGGTATACACCGTACAACACAGGGAATCCCCAGGCCTAAAGGAAGACGAGTCTTCAGATTGGAGGAACTCGGTGAATGCCAAATAGGTGACGCGAAGGACAAAAATTAAAATCTCATCATTCCACACCAAGGTCCTTATGGTGGAATTTCAGAACAGGTAGGAAAGAGAGAGAGAAAAAAATTCCTAAAGCTACTAGTAAATAAAGGAAGCTCATTTCTAGCAGAAAATTCGTCAGTTTGACATAAGAGTCTCATCCATCGCAAGTGCTGTCCTATTTGCAAGCAGGCATAAGTTGGAAGAAGTAATAAAAATTGGGTCCAGTTAGAGTAGCACAAAACATTCGAGGAAATTAACACTAGATCTCTGAAGAAATATGAAAAAAAAAATGGGTGACAGGCAATTCTAGAATTCATATGGGAGTGGAGATGTTCAAGAACAGCCTGGATGAGTTTGAAGCAGAAGAGTAAGATGGTGGGAACTTGCCTTACTAGACTGTAAGACTTGCACTGCAATGGAAGCAATAATTGGTGAAGTTGTGTTCAAATAACTAAAAGGAGAAGGGACTTGAGTCCAGAATGGACTCAGCACATGCTGTGTGTGTAGTAAGAGAATGTCCCCTTTAATCCCCCCAACCCCCGCCATTTTCTTTAAAAAGACTAGGATAGGTCAGGCGCAGTGGCTCACTCCTGTAATCCTAGCACTCTGGGAGGCTGAGGTTAGTGGATTGTTTGAGCTCAGTAGTTTGAGACCAGCCTGAGCAAAAAAGCAAGACCCCTCCTCTCTAAAAATAGCCAGGCATTGTGACAGGCTCCTGTAGACCCAACTAACCAGGAGGCTGAGGCAAGAGGATTGCTTGAGCCCAAGAGTTTGAGGTTGCTGTGAGCTATGATGTCATAGCACTGTAAAGTGGGACTCTATCTCAAAAAAAAAAGGACTAGGATTGTTAAATTGTTTATAAGTCATTTTTGGCCAACAAAGTAAGCTTTTGCTCTTCAAAGTTGATGTCCAGAGGGAACAGAACATAGAGTTTATATCCAAAGAGAGAAAAGAACACAGCTTGCCCTTGCCCCAGAAAGCCTTGAACAGGAGTTGGGGGAGAAGAAAGGCATAGGAGGGTGGGGCCTGAGAGACGGGGACTTGGAGGAGACTAGCTAGGGAGTAGCGGGGACCCTCCTGGGAGACTCAAATAGGAAACACAAAACTTTGATTCTAGTAGAAAAGAATTGTATTTCTATATGTATTGAAAGATGTCTTAAGATTCAAAAGCATGGGGCCTGGCAGGGTGGCTCACTCCTGTAATCCTAGCACTCTGGGAGATGGAGGTGGGTGGATTGCTTGAGCTCAAGAGTTCGAGACCAGCTTGAGAAAGAGTGAGAGCCCATCTCTAAAAATAGCCAGGCATTGTGGCGGGCACCTGTAGTCCCAGCTACCTGGGAGGCTGAGACAAGACGATCTCTTGAGCCCAAGAGTTTGAGGTTGCTGTGAGCTGTGACACCACGGCATTCTATCGAGGGCAGCAAAGTGAGATTCTGTATTAAAAAAAAAAAAATGGGGCGGCACCTGTGGCTCTAGGAGTAGGGCACTGGCCCCATACACCAGAGGTGGTGGGGCCAAACCCAGCCCCGGCCAAAAATAAACTGCAAAAAAAAGGTTCAAAAAGCATGATCTCTTTATGACAAAAGACAGCAAAGTGAAAAGATAAGTCACACAAAGGAAAAAAACGTAGGTGTGGAAATGGATTTGCGGGGTGTCCTGTCAATGGCCTGCTGGTTGGCACCTGTCTAGCAGACCCTCTGGGATGGCCTGATTCTCTGGGGCGCTTCTTTACCTGTTACGCTATCAACTGGGTATCAGGGTAGACTGATTACAAGGCAAATGATTTTGTCTATGGAGTGAAAATTAATTTTGATCTATAGAGATAGACTCGAACTCTGTTCTATGGAAATAACCCCAAATAGTACACCTTATTGCCCTATAGGATGTGAAGCAGTTTTGGACCGACTAGCAAATCCGTGTCAGCATTCCAGATTGCCCCACGCATGTCTGCCCTTCCTTTCCTCCTCTGAACTGGTTCTAACATCTCATTGGCTCCCTTATTAATTAATGAGTTAAATAAAGCCTTAAGGGGTGTTCATTTTCTATTTGCATGAGAATCATGATTTTACCTCTGACATTACTCTTCGTCTACAAAAGTTAGAATTCATAAATTATGAGGGCTGTCCAGAAAGTTTCCAGCCGTGTGATATGTAAAAACGGTGGCTGGATACTTTCCGCAGAGCCCTCGTACGATACAGCGTAAGTACAAAAGGAGCTCTTATAACTGAAAGAGGAAAAAGACAAACATCCAATTAAACACAAGGAAAGTTTTTAAGTGGAAAAGGATTAACCTCATTAATAATCAGAGAAAGCAAAATGAAAACAACTTCTCCCTTTTCGTTCACAGAAGGTGCCTGCTAGCCTGAAACTGTGGCTGTTGCTGGTGTGAGAGCTGGAACTGCGGAGGGGCTGGCTAGGGGCAGATTGACCTGTGAGGTCTGAATATCTTACAAAGGAAAGCTCCTCTGGGCTGCTGGGGTTGGGGATAGATTGGAGCGACATTGGCAGTGCCCAGATGAGGAGTGACAGTGGCTGAGATCTGGGAGCACAGATGGTGAGCTGAGGAGTCCAGATGACTAGGGTGTCTGGTGGGGGTCTGGAAGTGAACCCCCCGGGGCTAACACCTGCCTCTGCCCTCAGGACTGTAAGAGAAGCCCAGCCTTCCCATACAAGGAGCAAGACAGAGGTCAGAAGTTGGAGTGGCCACTGTCAGAAATGGCTGGTGTCCCATCCCAGCTCCGGGAAGTCCTCACTGGGGCAAGCTGGGACATCCCAGGAGGCATTCTTGATCCCAACGCACCTGGGTTTTGACCCCTGTGGAGATGAGGGGCAGCTGCAGGAGGCAGAGGCCCCGTCCAGGAATGGATCCACGGCAGCCCAACGGAGCCAACCCGAGGTGAGGTGAGTGCACCTTGCGGCCCAGGCCTCCTCCATCCTAACCCTCCTTGTGGCAGCCTGAGAAACTTGGGAGAGGGCTTGTGGTCCAGGGCTGGGCAGCGCTGTACAGGCAGGAGAGTCTGGGAGCAGCCACTCCAATGAGAAGATAACCGGGACTCCCCTGGGTGCAGCATGAGACGAGGCGGACGGGGGCCAACGAGGCCTGGAAGGATCCATGACCTTGGCAAGATGGAGTTCATCGCTGAGCTGGACAAGAGCCGCTCAGTCGAGGAGGGCAGCAACTCCAGACTGAAGTGTGCCAAGGGGAGTGTTGGTGGCCGGCCAGTGTAGACCCCATCCTGAGAGGTTTGGCTGTGGAAGCGAGGGAAGGTGGCCCCTGTAGAGGTGGGTGTGGCACCAAGGGTGGGTTCTCCCTTAAAAGCAAGAGTCTTGAGCCTGCTGGAGAGAAGGGTATGGTGGGAGACACTAAAGAGATGGGAAGAGGCTCCCAAGAAGATGCAGGGCGCAGCAGGCCTGAATGAGCAGGTAGGCGTGTGGGAGGGTGTGACACAGCAGGTTGGGGGTCGGAAAGCAGGATGCCCCCAGAAGCAGGAGGGAGAGACAGTGGCTTGTCAGAGGTCAGGGGGCCTCTTTTTATCCAGTTCCCCACCTCCAGGGTGGATAACTGAGGATGACCTGCACTGCAGTCTGATGACCCATCCCCATGGGAAGGTGTCCTGGAAGAGGTTGGAGCTCACGACCACAGGGGTGCTGGGGGGGGGTGCAGGGTGAGCAGGGATGCTGGGACGGCACACAGGGCTGACTTGGGCCCTAAGTCACAGGGGGCTGCCCCCTGGCCTTTCAGGAGGGGAGGGGGTGCTGTAGGTCCCCTGGACCCACTCGGGTCTGCCACCCAGCACTCTTTCCTGGGAATGATGCAGGTGGGTCTTACTCCTTCCTGGAGGTGGCTTCTTTCCTCCCCTCAGATTTCAAACACATTTTCCACACGGATTCTGCAGCCTCTGACCTCTGGGTTCACTCCTCACGGAGCTCTGAAGACAGTGTATAGAAAGGCATGGATGGCCGGGCACAGTGGCTCTCGCCTGTAAGCCACTCTGGGAGGCTGAGGCGAGTGGATTGCCTGAGCTCATAGGTTCCTAAGCAAGCACGAGACCCTGCCTCTAAAAATAGCCGGGCGTTGTGGCAGGTGCCTTGTAGTCCCAGCTACTCGGGAGGCTGAGGCAAGAGAGTCGCTTAAGCCTAAGAGTTTGAGGTTGCTGTGAGCTATGATGCCACTGCACTCTACCAAGGGTGACAAAGTGAAACTCTGTCTCCAAAAAAAAAAAAAAAAAGAAAAGAAAAAGAAAGGCATGGATGCCCCAAGCAGGTGAATACCCTTCACCGACATCAATTATAATAAAACTGGTCATGGACCCTAACGCCATTCACTCACTCATGTGTTTACTCACTCCCTATGTTCACTGAGGGCCTGGGGACACCGCCCACATCCACCCCAATCCCGGCCAGTGGTCAGAGCTGGCAAAAGGCTGTGCTCTGGGAGTTGAGGCCAAGGCTAGGGAGGCCTCCCAAGTAGCCAGGGTGGATGGGGTACGGCACAGCAAGGCCCGGTGCCCCTCAAGAAGGCCACCGAAGTGCTAGGGGTGCAGACGAAGGTGAGGGTGCCGAGATGGTCATGAGGCTGATGGGCCATGCAAGGTGCAGCCCACCCAGACTACCAGCAGGCAACCGGGGAGGGCACCAGTGCAGTGGCAGGAGGCTAAGTGTGGGGCCTGCTGGATACAGGGACATGCAGGCAGGAGGCCCCAGGCAGTGCCGGAGGTGGGAGCTCTGGGCACCCCTCACCAACAAAGGAGTCCCTCTAGCTACACAGCCCTTGGCCACAGCCTCTACAGGGCTGGCCTCAAGCTGCAGAGATCATGCAGGCTCAAGGTCATGGTTGCCTGGAGGTCAACTCCACCCAACAATGGCTGCCTTAGGAGTGTATAGCCTGGTCTTTTCTGCCCGCTGGCACAGTGTCAGTCCTGCCACACTGTTCCCTCTGCCTCCACCCTGCATCCTTCTCTGAGGTCCACTGTGTTGGCCCAGTCAGCCCCTAACTGACTTCTGCTTGCCCAAGCCGGCCTTGGGGTCGGCTTCCCCATAGTATGCCACTGGGTAGGGGAGCTGCCACCTCCCACTGCCTCCAGGCTGTGGCTGGAACCCCAGGCCCAGCTCCCCTGTAAGCAGGTGGTTTAGCCTCAAGGGGCAGCTTGAGGTGGACTCAGGAGCCCACTGGGGCACTGGCAAGGGGACAGGTCAGGGTTTCTGTAGGTCTGGGAGCTGCTATTGGGGCAGCACCCCTTGCCTGGGGCCCCCTTCCCTATCTCCTCTCAGTCCAGCATCCCTTGGCCTATGCTTCTGGATTCTTTTAGCCTCAGTGTCCATCTAAGGAGCAGTTTATCACACCTGCCCAGTCACAATTATTGGGACGACACAGGGTCATACCTCCTATCCCTGAACTCCTGTCCTGCTCTGCTTCTCCCCAGAAGCTGAACATGAAGCAAAGTTTCCAGGAGCAAGGGGCAGGGGCAGGGTGGAGCGCAAGGCACTGCCCAGGGCGCCTGGGCTCAGCCGGCCTCTGAGTTGCCCCAGCTGAGGGCTTTTGTCCCTATCCCCATCCCTGTGGGGTAAGGGCTGCTTCTCTGTATGGCACTCTGGCATTCTGGGTTTGCCTGGCTTGAGGCCAGAGACAGCATCTGTCCACAGTAAAAGCAGAAATACCCTTCCCACATGGGCCCATGATGGGTTGCTCTTGGGGGTGTCCGTATGCTGCTGCTGGCCCCCTGGGCACTGTCGGCCTCACCCAGGGATGGAGAGAAAAGTTCTATACCTTCACCCAGGGAGCCCCTCCCATCTCAGTCCCCTGGCAGGCTGGGCAAGGGGACCGCGCCCCAGAGGCAGAGCTGGGCTGGTACCTACCCCTGTGCCCTTGGCCCCTCCTCGCCTACGCCCCATCTCTGCTGCCAGCCCCAACTTGTTCCCCAGGGACCCAAGGGACAAGCTGTGGGCCTGGCAGCTCAGCCCCAACGGGCCTAGTCTAAACTGATGTTCTGCCAGAGAGGCGCAGTTGGCTGCCACAAGCACCTCAACAGCCCAGCCTTTGTCCGGAGCAGCCATGGTGCTATTTGCTCAGTGCCTGGCTTGTTTTTCCCAGGCCAGCTAGGCTGCAGAGGCACGGAAGCCATGGAAACAGCACAGACCACCTGTCCTGCCCAGCTCTGCTCCCGCCCAGTTGTTTTCTCTGTCTCTGCAGACCTCCTGGTGTGCTGGCCCTGCCCCAGCTGGGCCCTGGACAGAACGGGACTCACAGCCCTTGCCCCTGCCCCTGCCCACCCTGGGACCTGGGCTGATACAGCCAAGGGGTTTCTGGTGCTCTGGAGTCCCCTCACCTCCTCTCAGCACTCACCAGACACCGGCTCCGTGGGTTGTGGGGACTGAGGGCATCTTCCTCTGTCTTACCCCCATTCCATTCTCTAGCCACTCCCCTGTGGGGCCCAAGGAAAAGGGGAGCTCAGGAAAATACTCTCTGATCAGAGTTCTCTCAATATGAAATAGGGT
>CAUYRH010177907.1:0-13960 GCA_963574655.1 Perodicticus potto
CCCCCAGCACCCTTCCTGCTTATTCTTCCAATATAATACACAACTGGGCCCACCTTACCACATCTTGGTTGATACCAACTTTATCAACTTTTCCATTAAAGCCAAACTGGACTTAGTGCAGTCAATGATGGACTGTCTGTATGCCAAGTGTGAGTATCATACTTTTACGTACCTGCAACGTTTATACAGAATAATCATACTTATCCAAATATATTAAAAGAGGGAGGTAGGGTTCCAGTTAACGTAATTGCTGGCCATTTAATTTGCAGTGGTCACCATAACAACAACCACGTTCTCTGAATTTAAATGTAACGCAAACTTAATAGAACAGTTACACTTTTACAATTCAGAAAATACTTAGAGTTTTCTGCTATGGCTATCATCATGTACTTCAATTTTAAACATTAGGGGACTTTTCTGTTTTAGAATTCTGAATTTTAAAATACTGGATAGGGTCGGCGCCTGTGGCTCAACGGGCTAAGGCGCCAGCCACGTACACCTGAGCTGGCGGGTTCGAATCCAGCCTGGACCCACCAAACAACAATGATGGCTGCAACCAAAAAATGGCCGGGCGTTGTGGCGGGCGCCTATGGTCCCAGATACTTGGGAGGTGGAGGCAAGAGACTCGCTTGAGCCCGGGAATTGGAGGTTGCTGTGAGCTGTGATGCCATGGCACTCTATCCAGGGTGACAGCTTGAGGCTCTGTCTCAAAAATAAAATAAAATAGAATAAAATAAAATTCTGGATAAATGAAAAATCTATTATGTTCTTCAGTATACTACATATATTCTTTTGCATTAACTGTATTTATTCTTGCTGTTTATTTGTGTTGTACCACAAAGGATCTGATGTAATTTATTTACACTAGGATGTGCAGTTTACCATTAATATAGTTCCTTTGTGTGTTGGGGTCTCCCCCCCTTTTTTTTGAGACAGAATCTCACTCTGTCACTCTGGGTAGAATACCATGGCATCATAGCTCACAGTAACCTCAAACTCCTGGGCTTAAGCAATCCCTTTACCTTTTAGTTATTCATCTCTTCTTGCTTTTTACCTCAAAGAATATATCTTGAACATTTTTCCATGTCAGTGTATAGAAATGAACCTCATTCTTTTTTAATTTACATATTCTGTTTAAATATGTAATTTTTAAACCAAATATCCTATTGGACATTTGGATTATTTCCAGTTTTTATTATATTATAAACAAGGCTATAATGATTCTCTTCATCCTGTGTAAGAATGTATTTCTGTAGGACACATTTTCTAAAAGCTGCATTACAATATCAAGGGGTATGTATATTGTTAATAAGTATTGCAAAATCGCCCTCAAATAGTTACACCAATTTATACACCTACAAACGTAATATGAGAATATTCATTTCCTCAGTATTGGTTTTTTTTTTTTTTTTTGTAGAGACAGAGTCTCACTTTATCGCCCTCAGTAGAGCACTGTGGCATCACACAGCTCACAGCAACCTCCAACTCCTGGACTTAGGCGATTGTCTTGCCTCAGCCTCCCCAGTAGCTGGGACTACAGGCGCCCGCCACAACGCCCGGCTAATTTTTCTGTTTTTGCAGTTTGGCTAAGGCCGGGTTTGAACCCGCCATCTTCAGTATATGGGGCCGGCGCCGTACTCAATGAGCCACAGTCGCCGCCCAGTATTGGTTTTTTTTAATATGTTTAATTTTACTACCCTAATAGGTGTCAAAGACTTTTGCATATCTTTTAAGGAGTGAGATTGAGCATCTTCAACCTTGTTGACAATTTGTATATCCTGTTCTGTGAACTAAAATATAGCATGATAGTTAAGATTCCAGTCTGTGGGCAGCGCCCGTAGCTCAGCAGATAGGGCGCCGGCCACATACACCCAGGCTGACAGGTTCGAACCTGGCCCACGCCAGCTAAACAGCAATGACAATTGCAACAAAAAATAGCCAGGCGTTGTGGCAGGCATCTGTCCTCTACTTGGGAGGCTGAGGCAAGAGAATTGCTTAAACCCAAGAGTTTGAGGTTGCTGTGAGCTGTGACATGACGGCGCTCTACCAAGGGCCACATAATGAGACTCTGTCTCAAAAAAAAAAAAAGATCCCAGTCTATAATCTGACAGACCCAGTTCAAATCTTGGCTTCACCATTTGCTATCTTTACCATTAACTTCTCTTTGCCCCAGATTCCTTATATACAGTGGGTATAATGACAATAATACTACCTGATAGAGGTTAACAGTGTCTGCCAAAAAGCACATAATTATAAGCTATTATTGGAAGCTCTGTGTATATTAAGGAAAATAGCTTTTTGACAAATTTGTGGGAATATTCTTCCAAGTTTAGTTTTTTTACTTAATTATGGCTTTCTGTTTGATAGCTGTCAGACAGAGGTTTTGTTCTCATATGATCAAATTTGCAGTTTCTGGTTAACTTCCTAGGGTTTTTTTCCTTTCATGTAAATCTTTTTCCACCTAGAACTTATTTTAATTTACTATAATATAATTACAAAATCCATTTTTTTCCCTCCAGATATGTTTATGAAAGATAACTTTTAGGAATCTGTGTTGTTGTGTTGGGATAGATCCTTAATACAAATAGGGTTTCCCGGCTCGGCGCCTGTGGCTCAATGGGCTAAGGTGCCAGCCACGTACACCTGAGCTGGCGGGTTCGAATCCAGCCCGGGTCCGCCAAACAACAATGACAGCTGCAACCAAAAAAAAAAAAATGGCCGGGCGTTGTAGTAGGCGCCTGTAATCCCAGCTACTTGGGAGGCGGAGGCAGGAGACTCGCTTGAGCCCAGGAACTGGAGGTTGCCGTGAGCTGTGACGCCACAGCACTTTATCCAGGGTGACAGCTTGAGGCTCTGTCTCAAAAAAAAAAATAGGGTTTTCTTTCCTAGTGTTCATTTTAGTGTGCTAATTGTGCTGTCATTCCAGAAGTCCCTTGGATCTTTTAAAGACTCTAGACAGGATATAATTCAGGGAGAATTCCTTCACAAGTTCTGCTCCTAATTCTTTTTTTTCTTTCCGGGCAGGCATTCCTTGTATAACTGACTGTGTAATGGCTGAAATTGAGAAATTGGGGCAGAAGTATCGAGTGGCCCTCAGGTAGGAAGTAGCTAAACTAGAGTTGTTCTAGATTGACATACTTAGGACTCCTCTGATCCTCCACCTGTTGGCTGTCCAAAGGTTTCTTAGCTAATTACCTTAAATAAAAATCATATAAAATTGCCTATTTGTGATTTAAGAAGCAGATTTTGGAAGTTTAGAAAATTTTAAGCTAAGGGTCTTTGAACTATGTTGTTTTAACCATACTGGTCTAGTGGGCCTCCTTTTATCTTTCTCTAGATTTTCAGTTAGAAACTCTGTATTGGTTTGTTATCTAGACATCTCCTTCAGAATCTCACACTTAAAGGACTCATGTTTTAAATTTTGAGTTTACTCCAGAAAGCACCCTTAAATTTAGAGTAAGGGTTCTCAAAGTGTGTCTGTGGACCCTTTGAGTCCCAAAGACCTATACAGGGAGTTCACAAAACTATTTTCATGGGAGATACTGCTCATGTCTACGTACAAATTGAGGCCATGAACACATACGATGCTAGTAATCTTCATAATCTTCACTGTCACCCACAGGCAGATTTTTTTAAAAAAAGACAGAGTTGCTTAAGAATGTCCTTGATGACGGGCGGCCCCTGTGGCTCAGTGAGTCGGGCGCCAGCCCCATCTACTGAGGGTGACAGGTTCAAACCCGGCCTCGACCAAACTACAACAAAAAAAATAGCCAGGCATTGTGGCAGGCACCTATCGTCCCATCTACTCGGGAGGCTGAGGCAAGAAAACCAGCTAAGCCCAAGAGCTGGAGGTTGCTGTGAGCTGTGACGCCATAGCACTCTACAAAATGAGACTGTGTCTCTAAAAAAAAAAACAAAGAATGTCCTTGATGAAGCAGTAAAATTTAACTTTATTAAATCTTGACCCTCCAGTACAAATCAGTATTCTCTGTGTTGAAATGTGAATTATGTATAAAGCACTCTAAACCAAAGGACAAAGGTTGTCTCAATGAAAAGCATTTGTGTGCTCATTTGAGTTCTAAGCTAAACCAGCTACTTTTTCATGGAATATCATTTTTATGTGAAAGAACAACTGACATACACTTGTTATTCAGACTTTGATATTTGGCAGATACCATCTCAAAAATTAATGGCAGTGAACCTGTCACTTCAAGGAAAACAACTCATATTTGTTGCCAGTAGTGAAATTCAAACTTCCAAGTGAAAATTGGAGTTTTGGAAATCTGTGAGCCTATAATATTCTCAATACTAAAGACATTTTTGTTGAAACCAGTAGAGATATTGAGTGTAATTTTTTTGTAATGCAGGGTGGCCGTAAAGTTCGTGTGTAATTTAAATTTTATATACATTATATAATGAAAAGTGTTAATATCTGGGAGATGTGTGTGCCTCATTATATTAATATTTTTCAGATGATTAATGCATGATATTACTTGAGTAAATACATGAGTAAAGGACAGATTCAAAGTTCAGAATCACTTGAGTGAGAGAGACCAGTGGATTTTTTTTTTCAAATGGAAGTGTAATTTACATAATGTCAAACTCACCACTTTTACTTGTATAATTTGATAGCTTTGGCAAATGTATACAATTGTGGAACTACCATCATATTCCTGAGATAAAACATATCTATCACTCTAGAAATAGATTTCTGTTCATGTGAAATTCTGGAAAAGAAAACAGATCAGTGGTTGTCTGGAGCCAAGGCTAGGAAAAGGATATTTACTGCAGAAGGGTACAGGGAACTTTCTGTGGCAATGGAAATGTTCAATAGCTCAATTGTGGAGGAAATTACATGGAAATATATAATTTGTCAAAACTCATTTAACTTTATAGTTAGTTGATTTTATTATATGTTGTCTATATCTAATAAAGAAATTTTTTAGTAGGCAAAAAAAAATTGAACTTATTTGAGTGGCAGAATTATTTAGATCAGGGTGGCACATGTGGCTCAGTGGGTA
This sequence comes from Perodicticus potto, assembly GCA_963574655.1. Classification (NCBI taxonomy): domain Eukaryota; kingdom Metazoa; phylum Chordata; class Mammalia; order Primates; family Lorisidae; genus Perodicticus; species Perodicticus potto. The sequence continues at coordinate 5,022 of CAUYRH010177907.1, forward strand.
GGGCGCCGGCCCCATATACCAAAGGTGGCGGGTTTGAACCTGGCCCTAGCCAAACTGCAACAAAAAATAGCCGGGTACCTATAGTCCTAGCTACTCGGGAGGCTTAGGCTGAATTGCCTAAGCCCAGAAGTTGGAGGTTGCTGTCAGTTGTGACACCACTGCACTCTACTAAGGGTGATAGAATGAGACTGTCTCTAAAAAAAAAAAAGTACAGACCACAGTAGAAAACGAATTGGTTTGATTATATTGAAATTGAAAAGTTTTGTATAAAAAGATACCATAAACAAAGTGAGTAGACAGGCTTAGCGCCTGTGGCTCAATGGGCTAAGGCGCCAGCCATGTACACCTGAGCTGGCAGGTTCGAATCCAGCCCAGGCCCGCCTAACAACAATGACGGCTGCAACCAAAAAATGGCCGGGCGTTGTGGCGGGCGCCTGTGGTCCCAGCTACTTGGGAGGCGGTGGCAAGAGACTCGCTTAAGCCCAGGAATTAGAGGTTGCTGTCAGCTGTGATGCCACAGCACTCTATCCAGGGTGACAGCTTGAGGCTCTGTCTCAAAAAAACAAAAAAAAAAACAAAGTGAGTAGACAAATATAGACAGTCAGAAGACATTGGCTTGGCACCCATAGCTCAGTGAGTAGGACACCAGCCACGTACACCAAGGCTGGCAGGTTCGAGCCCAGTCTGGGCGTGCTAAATAACAATGACAACTGCAACAAAAAAATAGCCAGGTGTTGTGGTGGGCGCCTGCAGTTCCATCTACTTGGGAGGCTGAGGCAAGAGAATCGCTTAAACCCAAGAGTTTGAGGTTGCTGTGAGCTGTCACGCCACGGCACTCTACTGAGGGTGACGTAATAAGACTCTGTCTCAAAAAAAAGGGGGGTGAGGTGCTGCCATAGAGAAGTTCCCATAAATATCAAAGTATCGGCATTTTCTTATGTATGTAATAGCAAAAAATTATAGGAAACTAAAAGGTCTATTAAAAAAAGAATAGATAGGGGGGCATCTGTGGCTCAAAGGAGTGGGGCGTCAGCCCCATATGCCAGAGGAGGTGGATTCAAAACTAGCCCTGTCCAAAAGAAAAAAGATAAATAGATTGTGGAATTCTTTTGAATAAAATATTATACAGAGTGAGTGAAATGAGTGAACTAGAATTATATGTCAGTATAGATAAATCTCAAAAACAATTCATAATTTAAAAAAGCAAGAACAATACTGGACATGGTGGTATACTGCTATACTCCTGGCTACTACTCCAGAGACAGAGACTGGCGTGGAAGGATCATTTGAGTCCAGAAGTTCAAGACCAGCCTGGACAACATAGTAAGACCCTGTCTGTAGGGGGAAAAAACCCAGAAGCATACCATTTATCTAAAGTTTAAAAGCATGCAAACCGATACTACATTGTTTCTAGGTATGTACATCTGTGATCTTATATGCATGGTAGAAAATGTGAAATGATAAATGCCAAATTTAGGATGATAGTTACTTGTGAGGTGAAAGAGATCAGAATTGGAGAGGGAGTTTCATTTTTACTTGTAATTTTTTTTCTTTAGCTAGTGGGCAAGGCGTTCATCATTCTTTATACTTTTTTGCATACTGAAATACAGTAGAACGTCTGTAAAGTGCTCTAACAAACTGGTCAACATCTGGAGGTGTCAACATAAGAACTAGGCCTACTGTACTGATACACACATGGGGCGCATGACTGGTCTGTGAAAACTAGATCAACTTAGGCAGTGGGCAATGTAGGGAGGTGGTCGACTGGAGGTTCTACTGCAATTCAAATTAAAGGGGGAAACGGCAATTTTAAAAATAATAAGGAATGCAAGGTGAAAAAATAGAGGTTCCAAGTGGAAGCACTAAGTTTGACTGTCAAGAGACACAGAGATGGGGCATTAGCTGGAGAGCGATGCAAGCAGAAAGATGTTTTTGTTTTTTTTTTTAAGATGGAGAAGATACTAGCTAGAGCATGTTGGTGTATTTTGGGGAAAGAGCTTGTAGAGAGAAGATGAATGATGTGTAAAGGTATAAAGAGATAACCAAAAGAGCAAAGTCTTAGACAAATGCCTGCCTAGTTTCTCAGCAACCTGTCTTCCTTCTGGCTTATTCTCCATTTCACAGCCAACTTAGTTTTTCTAAGATAGAGCTCTGCTTATGTCACTCTGTCCCTCAGCAATCTTTTTTTTTCTTTTTCTTTTTTTTTTTTTTTTTGAGAGGGAGTCTCACTTTGTCGCCCTCAGTAGAGTGCTGTGGTGTCACAGTTCACAGCAACCTCCAACTCTTGGGCTTAGGCCAGTGGTTCTCAACCTTCCTAATGCCATGGCCCTTTAATATAGTTCCTGTGGGTCACGACCCACTGGTTGAGAACCGCTGGCTTAGGCGATCCTCTTGCTTCAGCCTCCCAAGTAGCTGGGACTACAGGCACCCGCCACAACACCCAGTTATTTTTTGTTGCAGTTTGGCCAGGGCCAAGTTCAAACCCGCCACCCTCAGTATATAAGGCTGGCACCCTATCCACTGAGCCACAGACACCGCCCCCTCAGAAAACTTTTAATGACTCCCCATCACCTGTGTCATCATACTTCTCAGCCTGGTATTAGAAACTTTCAAGCCCTATTTCACTCCTCTCCATGGAAACTTTCTCCAGCCAGAAAGTTGCACTAACTCTTCCCAAATACTGCCAAAGCAGTTTATAGATGGCTAGTACCCATTTGGTACTTGCCTATACTCACATAGCTTGGTGCATTCTTCATTTTATTTCATCCTCATGTCATGTTTTTATAAATATACGCAACCCACGTTGACCTAGCACCAACCTACTGCAATATGGAAGAGGATTTTTATTGCACTTGGTACCTATGCATGTATTTGTATTCATTTCAATGACTCATTGTCATCGCGAAATAGAAAGGGAAGGGTTCCAGGAATCACAGACTCAGGAAGTTCTCTTTTAAAATCTGTTTGGAAATAATACATGTGTGAATTTTTATGGCAAATAATATAAATATACACGTATAATAAAAAGTAAAAGTCTTCCTCCACATTCACACTTTGTCCATTCTCCTACACAAGAGTGAGAACTGAGGCTCGGCGCCTGTGGCTCAACGGGCTAAGGCGGCAGCCACATACACCTGAGCTGGTGGGTTTGAATCCAGCCCGGGCCCGCCAAACAACAATGACAGCTGCAACCAAAAAATGGCCGGGCATTGTGGCGGGTGCCTGTAGTCCCAGCTACTTGGGAGGCGGAGGCAGGAGACTCGCTTGAGCCCAGGAATTGGAGGTTGCTGTGAGCTGTAATGCCACAGCACGCTATCCAGGGTGACAGCTTGAGGCTCTGTCTCAAAAAAAAAAAAAAAGAGTGACAACTGAAAAGGGTTAGTATATATATTTTTGAGATCTTTTTCTGGGAAAATGCAAATATAGATAAAAGAGTATCAAGAGAGATGCATTTGTATTTTCTGAATTGAATCATATTTTATATACAGAAGGTGCCAAAAAAATGGATATACATTTTAAGAGAGGAAAAAAAGTGTATTAAAATTTTAATTCTTAGCCAGGTGCAGTGGCTCACACCTGTAATTCTAGCACTTTGGGAGGCTGAGGCAGATGGATTGCTTGAGCTCAGGAGATCTGAGCAAGAGTGAGACTCCCCTCTCTACTAAAAATAGAAAATCTAACCAGATATCGTGAGCATTTGTAGTTCCAGCTACTTGGGAGGCTGAAGCAGGAGGATCACTTGAGCCCAAGAGTTTGAGATTGCTGTAAGCTATGACGCTGTGGCACTCTACCCAGGGTGACAGTGAGATGGTCTCAAAAAAATAGATAAAATTGTAATATGTAGGTCTTATTTGACTTGTGCAATTGCAAAAAAGTACAAGATAAAATACACAAGATAACAAATGTTATTGGCATATCTTGAGTATTACAATTTTAAGACAGTTTTTTCCTTTCTTAAAACATGTATACATTGGCAGGCACGGTTACTCATGCCTATAATCCTACCACTCTGGGAGGCCTAGGCAGGTGGATTGCCTGAGCTAACATGTTCAAGACCAGCCTGAGCAAGTGTGAGACTCCCTTCCGTAAAAAATAGCTAGTGCTGTGGTGGGCACCTGTAAACCCAGCTACTTGGGATGCTGAGGCCAGAGGATCACTCAAACCCCTGTAGTCCCTCAAACCCAAGTGTTTGAGGTTGCTGTGAGCTAAGACACCATGGCACTGGTGTCAAAAAAAGAAAAAAATGTACATACTTGTTTTTGACTCCCTCTGTATATAACATAGTGTTCATTGGGGCAGCACCTATGGCTCAGTGACTAGGGCGCCGGCCCCATATAATGAGAGCGGTGGGTTCAAACCCGGCCCCAGCCAAACTGCAACAAAACAATAGCCAGGCTTTGTGGCAGGCCCCTGTAGTCCCAGCTACTCCGGAGGCTGAGGCAAGAGAATCACCTAAGCCCAAGAGCTGGAGGTTGCTGTGAGCTGTGACGCCACGGCACTCTACCAAGGGTGACAAAGTGAGACTCTGTCTCTAAAATTAAAAAAAAAAAAGTGTTCATTGGCCTGCTTTGTTTGTTCAGCAGTTTAGTGTAACGTCATCTACATTGGTACATAACAGTTCTACTGCATGATAGTTCCCCTATCAAAGTGTGCCCCTCACCAAGGTGTGTTTATCTTTTATCTTGCTGATATTTGGATTATCTCCAGTTTTGTTTTTTTTTTTTTTTTTCGCCGTGTCTACCAAGGGCAACATAGTGAGACTATGTCTCAAAAAATAAAAATAAAACATAAATTCTGCTGTAGCGACCATCCTTGTGCTTATATTCTCGTACCTTTGTGTGAGACAACTTCGTAAAAGTGAAAGCATTTGGTTAAAATTGATTTGATTTGGAATCCTGGCTTTTCTCAACTGTGTTTTGAACAAATTAATTTAACCTCTCTGAAGCTGCTTTCTCATCTGCACAATGGATTATATAATGGCACAGGGTTTTGTAATTAAAATGACCAAAAGCACACCAGCTGTCAGTCAGTTTTAATTCCCTTCCTTTCAAATTGTCTTTCCTTTTAGAGGACTGTTTAGGAGGAGAGGAGTGCTTTAAAATCTGCATTTAGATCTTGTTATTTTTGTTCCACTGATTGAAACTCATAAAGTTATCCAATTGCTTGAATGTTGTATTTAATTTACTTTTATAACCCTACAGGATTGCCAAGGATCCAAGATTTGAACGATTACCATGCACACACAAAGGAACCTATGCAGATGACTGCTTAGTACAGAGAGTCACTCAGGTATCGTCAGTTTATAAATGTTTATTTTGTGCTTTAAAAATATATATATCAGCTCGGCGCCTGTGGCTCAATGGGCTAAGGCACCAGCCATGTACACCTGAGCTGGCGGGTTCGAATCCAGCCCGAGTCCACCAAACAATAATGCGGCTGCAACCAAAAAATGGCCGAGCGTTGTGGCGGGCACCTGTAGTCCCAGCTACTTGGGAGGCAGAGGCAGGAGACTCGCTTGAACCCAGGAATTGGAGGTTGCTGTGAGCTGTGATGCCATAGCACTCTATCCAGGGTGACAGCTTGAGGCTGTGTCTCAAAAGAAAAAAAAAATATATATATATATACATATATAAACTATTATCTCTTGAATGTTCATGGTCAGTAAAGTATCTAGGAATGTAAATAAAGAAAATAATTACGTAGCATCGATTCATAAGAAGCATAGGTAGCCTCAATTCCTTGAGAAAGTGGATTGAAAATTTATATGCTATCCTAACCATAATGGAAAGAGCAGAGGCTCAGGGAGGAGATACGGGTTTCAGGTCACAGCGCCTGCATTTAGTGGGTATATGATTAGGGACGCTTACTGGTATTTTTATTCAAAAATCTCTGTAAGATAGTTTAAGTGAGTTAATGTTGGATATGTAAAATGAAGTTACATTTCCACTTACTCCCATTGGAGGGATCCCATTCCTGTCCACCATCCCTAACCCCAAAGTGTTTCTCACTTATGTCTGAGAGTCTCCCTCATGCTATCTCACACACATTCTTGCCTTCTTCTCAAGCACCACCAGAACATCTGCTGAGAATAATAATCTTCATTTGGTAACCACACAGCCAGCCTTTTAACCACTCTATTCCATGGGTGAGGCAAGCATTTCCTTAATTTCCGACAGCACAGCTACAACATTTTTAAAAACTCTGGGAATTTCAGATATGATAGAAGTAGAATACAATATAACTTCCAACTGACAGCTAACTGCTTTTAAACCTGATAGGCTTAAACTTCAGGTCCTAAAGATCCTAGTCTGGCTTCCACCTCCACCACTAGGAGGCCTCAGGGCATACATAAGCCCCAAGATCTAGGGAAGGGAGAGAGCTGCCTTCTAATCTAAGGTACTTTCTATTTGCCTGGAGTCCCAAAACTCAAGAACTGCCTGCCCCAGATGGGAAAGTCTCTTCTATGAGGCAGAAAACAGCTTATAGCTTTTCTATGATCTCCTCCTCAAGATTCTTATTGCTACATTCAACCCTAGCATTTTATTATATTAATTTTTTTTTTTTTTTGAGACAGAGTCTCACTATGTCACCCTCAGTAGAGTGCTGTGGTGTCATAGCTCACAGCAACCTCAAACTCTTGGGCTTAAGTAATTCTCTTGCCTCAGCCTCCCAAGTAGCTGGGACTATAGGTGCCTGCCACAATGACCGGCCAGGTTCAAACCTGCCAGTCTTTTGTTTGTTTGTTTGTTTTGAGCCAGGCCACAAGCTGTCACCCTGTAGAGTGCTGTGGTGTCACAGCTCACAGCAACCTCCAACTCCTGGGCTCAAGCAAGTCTCCTGCCTCTGCTTCCCAAGTAGCTGGGACTGCAGGCGCCCACCACATCGTCCGGCTGTTTTTTGGTTGCAGCCGTCACTGTTATTTGGCGGGCCCGGGCTGGATTCGAATCCGCCAGCTCAGGTGTATGTGGCTGGCACCCTAGCCGCTTGAGCCACAGGTGCCAAGCCAAACCTGCCAGTCTTGATGTATGTGGCCAGCACCATAACCACTGTGTACAGGCACTGAGCTTTATTATATGTGATTAATAAATAGGAACTCCTAGATCATAGTAGTAACTCAGCAGATTGTTACAGCCTTCTCTTCATTATTCACTGTGAAAATGAATGATTCTACAAACTAGTCAGTGGTTGTGCCGTTATCCAACAGACATTAAGTATACTCAGTGAGCTCAGTGGGAACATTAGTCTGTTTCCCTTACAGCACAAGTGTTACATCGTGGCCACAGTTGACCGAGACCTTAAACGAAGAATCCGGAAAATCCCTGGAGTTCCTATCATGTATATTTCTAACCACAGGTGAGAAATTTCTCTTGGCAAAGTGTTCATAAGTGTATAATTGACATCAGTTAAAATGAGATGGGGATAAGGTTATAGAGGATATGAAAGAAATTATTATATCAAATGTTTACATAAATTAAACTGGAAGAAATGAGACAAAAGTAGCAAGAACAAGAGCAAAGGATAAAGGCTTTAGGAATGAGGCAGGCATTAAATTATTACAATAAATTACTAGAAGAGAGATGTACTGATTGAAACACAAAGCTGTAATTTAAATCAAGCTAATCTTTTTAGATTAGAAATAACAGAAATATCTGTTTTGAAAGGTTTTTTAAATTAACACCTCATCTGAGTACATAAAAAAGAAAAAAAAGGCTATTCTTTATCCTTCTAGATCAGTGGTTCTCAACCTTCATAATGCCTCCTAATGCCGCGACCCTTTAATACAGTTCCTCATGTTGTGGTGACCCACAACCATAAAATTGTTTTCGCTTCTGCTTTATAACTGTAATTTTGCTACTGTTATGAATCCTAATGTAAATATCTGATATGCAGGATGTATTTTCACTGTTACAAAGGGGTCGAGACCCACAGGTCGAGAACCGCTGTTCTGGGTGGCTCCTGTGGCTCAGTGAGTAGGGCGCCATATACTGAGGGTGGCCAGTTCAAACCTGGCCCCCAGCCAAACTGCAACAAAAAAATAGCCGGGTGTTGTGGCGGGTGCCTATAGTCCCAGCTGCTCGGGAGGCTGAGGCAAGAGAATCGCCTAAGCCCAGGAGTTGGAGGTTGCTGTAAGCTGTGATGCCACGGCACTCTACTGAGGGCGACAAAGTGAGACTGTCTCTACAAAAAAAAAAAAAAAAGAGAGAGAGAGAATCTCTAGATGTTTCCATGTCCTCAAACTATTGTTATATAACTTTTCAGCTTGGGGAAAGCACAGCATGGTGGGAAAAATAATAGACTAAGGGATTGGGCTCACCTGATCTCAAATTTGACTTCCCCATTTGCTAACTTTGTTATTTGAAATATAAAGATAATTATCATAGAGCCAGCGTTTTGCTGTAAATCATTCATTTTAATGTTCTCCAAAATGTTCCCACTGGCATAAGAATTCACAATGGGATAAGAGTGTTGTAGTCAGTAAAGGATGGGTTTTTAGATAGTTCTCTACCTGTCTGTCTTACCAGTGTTTATTTTTTATCCTGATCAGATACAATATTGAACGGATGCCAGATGATTATGGAGCTCCTCGGTTCTAATTGTTATAAGACAGTGTTCCTATGCCTTTCTTCAACCAACTTTCTCTGTTAACAGTTTGTTAAACATGAAATACCATGAATTATTACTCTGTTCACCTACTTGCTTTATTATGACCAGGAGGATGTGGGTAAATACACTCACGTTTGGATGCTATTTTGAAAATGATATTTTATCTCATTGATAGTCAAAGGCGCAAAATCTCACAAAGAATGCTTTATTCTTTTTTGAGTTCTGTTGTACAATGTGGTAACTATAGTTAATATTAGAGTAATATACATTTCAAAATTGCTAAGAAAGTAAATTTCAAATGCTCTTACCACAAAAATGTTAAGTATTTGAGGTGA